>VUQR01003329.1:51289-63283 GCA_015108515.1 Hemichromis elongatus
GTGATTAAAAGGTTTAAATGGGGTCACAACATCTTGCATTTTAGGCTCGTTGGAGAAAAGTTTTGATGGGACTGAACACATCAAAGTCTTGTGCTGTTCCTGTAAATCCATCTCCTCTCTTCCTCCTCCATCTCTAGAGGGGGTTTTCACAAAGCAGGATTAGCAAGTTAGCCCGATAAGTTTAAAAGCACTCTGTGAAATTTTGTTAGCAATTCTCAGTCTGCATAGCTGAATCGCATTACATAAACCTCATTTTCTCATTTAGTTTTATAGATTTGGATCAGTATTAGCTAGAGTGGAATAATCTTTCACAGATATGCGAGTTAATTCCTAATCTTAATTTGCGAAATTCTACTGGGAGTCTTTGGATCCGGGTTCTAGGTGTTTATAAAATGCTGCAGAAACCCTTTTTATTTTATATCTTTGTTTTGTTTTTCTAATTCTTGTTTCTCCTTTGTGTTTGTGTCCTTTATGTGATTGTTGAGCTGACCCGTCTCTTTGTTGATAGCTCACTGTTTTGGTCAGAACTAAATAGGTCAGGCCTGATGGAGCTTGTTGGAGCACGCCGACCTGACCATCTTCTGTTTGCAGTATGTGTTTTTCCTCTACGGAGGACATCAAGTTCAGCACAGCTGCTTTTTGATAACGGAGATGTGCTCATCATGTTCGGTAATCTCTAGAAGGATATAAGAGAGCATTATGTGGCAGGATAAAACACAGGACTGGATGAGGAGAGCGCAGAGACGAGCTCTAATTTCTACTTTAAATACGATTGCTGCGTAAATTCTTAATTTCCACCACATCTCAGACCCTCACACTTAGCAGCTTCTCATGTTCTGACCCTTCCCCCAAGTTTCCTCACGTTCACACTCGACTTCCTCCCCCTCCATTTCTCCCATCTCCCGAATATCTCCGTCCCCCAAAACCCACCCCTCCATCTGTCTCCAGTGGTTGCCGTGGTTACGGTTTGTTCTGCTCATCAGGCGCCTGCTGTGCCTAAACAGACTGTCAACAGTTTAATTACTCATACTTTCATCCCCGTTTCTTTCCTTACTTTCTGTACAGCACGTTTGCTCGCTCCTTCCACCTCTTTACCGGGTAACCTCTTGGGTAACTTTCTCTTTTGCTCCTTCCATCATTCTCCACTTTTATCTTCACACTTCCTTCCATCATTCAACATCCTTTGCCTTTCATCCTTTTTTATTTTTTTTTTAAAGTGTCATCCTTTCGTTGCTATCATTACATCCTACAATCTACGTTTGACTACTAACAATCTAATTACTCAATCTTTTATCATACGGTCCCGTCGGATTGATTCCATTCGCTCACACACACACACACACACACACACACACCCTCCTCCTTGTGTCACTGTTTTATTAGTGCAGTTTTTCTTCTCAGACATTGTTATTCCTCTATTCCCTTATCCCCACGCTCTCTTATCATCCACCTCTCAAGTGTCATCACTCGCCTTTTCATTCTTCATTACTCAGTCTCTCTACATCCTCCGAGCGTTCCTCCCTATCTTAAACAGTGTTGTAATTACGCCTCTTCATCGCGCTATCGTTCTGTACCTCTCTGTCCATCATCTGCCGCTCTGATCCTTGATCCCCGACAGTGGCCCGATGCCTCATCCTTTGATCCTCCCGCTATTCCTTAACAGCTCAGCTTTTCACGTCCCTCCCTGCACCGTTTGTCATCTGCTCGTTCGTCCGTTCATCCATCAAGTGCCATCCTCCTGACAGTAACCGCGTTTCGCTTGTTTCAGGGTTTCAAACTTTCCACTTCTCTCCTTGATCGAAAGTTAGTTAAACAGAGCAGATGTGTGATATCTTACATCCATCATACGTTATGATCTTTGATGTTTAATCATACCTGTCTTTTTTTTGTGTGTGTCATGTAATTATCATTATTAATGTTCATGACTTGTCCACTTTCTTGGGTCTCTCGTCTTCCTTTTGGCTCTTTATTCATTAATCAGCTGTTCAGTGAAGCCCCCTCCCTCCCAAAACAGATACTGTCCAGTTACCATAACCAAGTTTGACTTTTTGCTATATTAAAGTGGAGTGCATAAGTATTTAAAATGGTCCCTATCTGCATTAAGCCAGCCGTTCTGGGGTATTCTTTTCCATTTCTAAAGATTAAACCTGCTCTTGTGCATTTTTTAATGTAATTATTAGCATATGAGACTTATACTAGTATAACTATAATTCCCCAGCCCAGACTTAATTCACAGGCCAGATGCAGTTCATATTGCAAAATGTTCTGGATTTACATGTTGTGTTTGAGCTAGTCTTAGATGTGACAGTTGGGGCTTCACTGTTATACACAACCAACACTGACTGCCTGGTAACCCATCAGTTAATAAATATATATAATTTAATATATACACACATTCAGTTTATGTTTATCTTGGCAAGACTTGTATTTTGAACAGCAAGGGCCCCATCTGTTCACCTGCCTTACTGTTGCCTGGGAATGACGGGCAGACACCCTCGGTAACAACAAGCCACACGGAGCATTAACAACATAATTGAGAAATTGTTCTTTTATTCGGCTTTTATTTCACTGCTCGAGTCAAATGACACTTACCTGCTCTGTATTCTTATGAAACTCGGTAGCAGGAGAGCAGAGCCAATTATAGATTGATGATTTGCTTAATAGAAATCAAACAGCCTCTTTGTTACACTTCAAAAGGAGTTAGTCGTCATTTCTTCTGCATTAGCTGTGCCCCCGTTCAAAGCAGGAGTCAAAACTGTAAACTATCAACGGAGCAAATAATGAGCCCTGTCTTGGTTATTCAGAAAGCTTATTGTTCACATGTGCCGTATTGTTTTAAGCCTAGTCTCGTTTGTTTCCAGGATAATTAATGTTCCTCTAAGGTAGATTTTTGCTTTTCCTGTAAGCCGGGCTCGATAATTGGCACGTCTTTTTACATGGAAAAGCCCCATGGTACGTTGTATTCCCCTCGTAGTTATATCTCCAAATAGCTCATTACTGGTGTTAGTGATCTTTAACAGAGTTTTTGGGGCCATGGAAGACTAATTGTAGCCAATGGTAACAGTAGAAAGCAACATAATGATGACCATCTGTCACTGTTAATTATTTCTTCTCATCTGTTTTTCTATTTTTAATTCCCACCCAGTCAATCCTCATTCATTTATTATTCTAGCCTGGATGTGTCTCTTTCTAACTTTATTATCTAGTCACTCATCTCAAATACCCTTTCCCCCCCACTGCCTATGATTGGCTCGTCTATTTTTCATTTTAATGCCGTTTCTTGCTTCTGAGATCTCTATTATACAACCCTGTGCTCATCTTGATCCTTCCACTTCCTTGCTTTTTCACTGTCACCATAGGACCTTCATTGCGTCACCGTCTGTCCTTTCCTACTACTTCCACTCATTGTTTTTTTCCTTGTCACGTGACAGTCTGTCACTGATTATAGCTCCTCCTATGCCATCCTTTCATCTGACCTCTCTAGGCCTTCAATACCCACCACCCCTCCCTTCCCTTTTTCCATCTCCACACATCACTATTTACCCCCTCTCCCGTCTCTGTTTCTTTCTCATCGCCCTCTTATCCTTCTCTGTCCAGTCTATCTGATCTCCCGTGTCAGTGTGCCAAGTCCGTGCGTTTGTGTGCGCACGCAGACGACACTTACGTAAAAAGCCCCAAACGAAGAGAGGTTAGTACGGATCTGTGCTGCTTAGGCTGCCGCTGCTGACACCACAGACACGCAGTCAACCCCACAGACACGCACACAGCACGCCAGGTGAGATTACATAAAGGCAAGGTGATGAAAGCCAAGCTGAGACACACCTAGTAGGTAATCTGATGCAAGAAGGCTGGCTGACACTCAGACACCCAGATTCTCAATGGGAGGGTAGAGTGGAAAAAGGATATAAAAAAGTATACAAGGATGATAAGAAAAGGGTAAAGTTGGTGCCAAGTGGTAGATTTGAAACTACCTCTAACTTCTGAATGCACTTTTGTGCATTTTGTAGTCCTGTGTGTGTGTGGGGGGAGGGGGGGGGAGACAGAGAGAGAAAGGCACTGAGTTCCCAGTCCAGTGAGTGCTGGTGTGCACTGCATTGATTTACTCAATGATTCAGCACAAGAGAGCTAGCCATGCAGATATAGATTTGCCTTTTCTGTTGAGAGAGAGAGTGTGTGTGTGTTTGAAATTGCATGAACATTACCTTTTCCGTCTGTGCGGCTCTATAATCCGAATCAGCTCCACATGTTATCCTGGTTTGGGCGTGTGTGTGTGTTTGTGTGTATGTTGCACAGATCTTGCCCCAGGTGTTTGTACTTATTCTGAGCCAGCACTGGGGGGGTGCGGGAGGTTATTGTGTGCTTGCATTGAAACCTGTCCTACTCCGCTCCCCTCTCACACATCAAAAGGAGACGGATATAGGTCAGTGTCAGACAACCAGAGTCGGAGAAATTCCAATCCCACGATATCCTCTTAGGCTTCTATAGATGAAGAAAACCTGGGAAATCCTGAATTACTCGCTCGATCCTGGCGCAGTATTCCGAAAAAAGAGACTCGGGTTTGAAAAAAAATCCGGGAATCCACTTTGCTTAGAATCCTATTTATGGCATCTTGATACGATTTCCTCATGGCTGTGTGGAACTTTTCTGTCTCTCAAGCAGTTCAGTCAAGTAAGAATCCAGGCAGCAGTCTTCACCTCCCCTTCTCACCTCCTCTCTCCTCCATCACCCTCCCTTTGCTCCCTTTTTTTGCCTCCACTCTCAGCTCTCCTTTTCTTTTATTCATTCATCTGGTCCTTTCTTCGTTCTTGTACACGTTGAGTTTTTTTTTTTTCCCCACGCCTTCCTCTCGTCGCTCACTTCCAGGAGTGGTCTCCGGTGTGTCTCGGGGCCTTTCTACACTTGCTGCTGCGTTTGTTCTCCCACGCTGAATTAGCCGTTTGTTGATGACCTTGGAGGCAAGTGCAGAAAAGGTGGTTTGGGAGTAACCTGGAGAGATGGCTGGCAAACCTAAAACGAGAGAGACGTAGTGTAAATGCAGTGTGTACTGTGCGTGTGCTCCATTTTGAAAACTCCTTTTGTGTGCATCATAAATTATAAATCAGCCTTTCGCTGCTCCACCCCGCTGACCTCCCTTTTTCCTCTGATGCCTCCACACCTCCCTCTTTCCACAACTTCTGTCACTCACGCCTCCCTTACGGCCCCCCCTCCTCAACTTGCCACCCCTCGTTTCTTTCTCCCTCGGTTTCCCACACTCCCTCCCTGTCTCTCACCTGTCAGTCAGGGGGAATCGATAGCTCCGAGACCCTCTTAGCACTTCTCGGTAGGCTGCATTGGATGATTCTTGCGCTCACAAATGCAGTCGCGCACATGCACGCACACAGACACAGAGTCGTGCAACACATTTACACATGCTGGCGCACGCATCCAAGTAGCCATGCAGTGATACTCTCTGCAAGCACGCACAGCCTCTGCATCTCTCCGTTTACTTGCTCTGTCTTTGAATCTCACGCGCACACACGCGCTGAGCCTAATAAAACAACTAGTCTATTGATCAGTGGCACGAATGTCAGACGGTTCAAAAGTCCACCCGCCTCCACTCTCTGGCCCGTCAATCAAATTGGCACCTTTTAAGAAAACGATCTCATTATCGCGCTGTAAATCTGCGCACTCTGTCCGTGTCATTGCTTTCTGTGTGTATCTATATGTTAGTGCCATAGCTACATGTATGTTAAAAGCCCGCTGGATTTTTTTTTTTTTTAATTTAATTTTTATTATCTGCAATTCATTTGTCTTTTCGTTCCAGTTCATCTTCCTCTCCTCCTCCTGTGTGCACTTTGCTACTTCAAAAGCACAGTAGAGCTATTTTTCTGGGGGTTTTTTTTTGAGTCGTCTCATTGTTCTTTCATCTTCATCCAGCATCTTTCACCCCCGTTTTGCCCTCTGCGAGATAAAAAGATGTATTTACTAACCTCGTTTTCCGGATCATTCCACCACCATGACTCCTGAAGCCGTCACATTTCTCCGTCTCCGCGGCTCTCGCTCTCTCAGCTCCGTGGAAAAACACCCATCTCTCTCTCTCTCTCTCTCTCCCGTTGCTATCTCTGTCTCTTCGTCTGCCTCTCTCTCCCCTCCCGTTGGTCGTCCCCTCACTCGGTCCGACAGCTGCAGCGCTCTGTCTGCCTCCTCTGTCGCTCTTCCGTCAGGGCTGTAGGCTGATTGAATTTTAAGTCATGTTAATCCCACAGAACAGGTACTGAATGAAGGAGGGGACAAAGAAGGGAGAGAGAAAATAACAGAATGCAGAGAGTAAGCTGGCTTGTATTTTTAGAAATCTCCTCTCTCCTCAGGAAGGGATCTTTCTTTTACTTGTCCTGCTTCCACAGAGTCACTTGACTCTTGATTTTTTTTTTTTTCCCCCCCATTTGTCTGCATCTCATCTTCTCGCTTTTTCTTTTGTCCTTATCTGGGGAAGAAGTGTGCGATTCTCACCGAGGAGAAAAGGAAAGCGCCGTGATCGGTCCCCGGCAGCGTCAAGCATCAGACTGAGAGAGAGTGTGCACGAGAGAGAGGCATGTAGATGAGGAGCAGGACAAATACAGGGCTGAGGTGTAGAGGGGTGGGGGAGAGTAAGGAGGAAAAGAGACGAAAGATGTGCTAGAGGAGGAGGAAGAGCCAAGATGAGGAGTTGGGGATGGAGAATGTGGGAGACTAACAATGAGGAAGGGAAGTGATGACAACTACCTACACTGGCTCAATGTAGTTAGTTTAAAATAAGTTAAAAGATACATTTTAAGAAAAATGTGTGTTCAAATGTGGCACGGTGCTGATTCTAGTCCTTAAGTGGGATTTGTTGTTCTGTGTTTTGGAAATGCACAGCATAAGGATTTAGCATGCATCACCCCCTCCCACCAGTTAGGTACCAGTACTGGGCTCCGTCTTTGATATGAAACCACAACCAGCTGCACTACCAAAGGTCATAGAGCACTAACGAGGCTGTCTATTACTAATATGATTAAAATAGAGATACTGTATTATTTGTCTGTGCCTCACTACTGTTTCATTACATTTCATAGAGTCAACTGGATCCATCTTTCCTTCATAACTGCCCAGTTCTTTACAGCATAGATTTAAAAAACAAAAACAGTAGAGATTTTGGTCCATATTGACGTGATGACATCACACAGTAGCTGCAGATTTGACATCCATGTTGGGAATCTCCAACTCCAGTTTTAGATGACTTGATTTTGTGAGGGTGTGTTATCCTTCTGAAAGCAGCATTAGAAGAAAGGAGCACTAGTCATAAAGGGATGGACGCGGTAAGCAAAGATTTTCAGGTGGGCTGTGGTGTTTAAACAATGTTCAGTTACACCGTTAGAGCGGCAGCCTGAACCGCAGGATGGATCCATGCTTTCCTTTCTATTTATGCCCAAGCGTGACCCAACCATCCAGATGTCGCAGCCGATTGAACATTTTTCCACTCTTTTGTTGTCCAGTTTTGGTGAATCCGTGTAAATAGTAGCCTCACTTTTCTGTTCTTACCTTGGAAGATTGACACCCGTTGTTGTTTTTTTTTGGGGTTTTTTGCAGCTGTAGCCGATCTGCTTCAGCGTTCCACATGTTGTGTGTTGAGAGACGCATTTGTTAGGCTTGTTTACAGCCTAGGTTATAATGAGCATTAACTTAAGTTACCGTTGCCTTCCCATCAGCCTAAGATGATCTGGCCATTCTCCTTTGACCTCTGGCATCAGCAGGGCATTTTCTCCCCCAGAGAACTGCTACTCACTGGATATTTTCTCTTTTTCAGGCCATCCTCTGTAAATCCTAGAGATGGTTGTGTGGGGAAAATCCCAGTAGTTCAGCAGTTTCTGAAATCCTCAGACCAACCTGTCTGGCACAAACACTACAGCACACTCATAGCCACTTAAATCGCCTTTCTTCCTCATTCCGATGCTCGGGTTGAGCTTCATCAGGTTTTCGTGTTCACATTTTCTAAATGCATTGAGTTGCTCTCATGGGATTGGCTGATTTAGATATTGACATTAGAGTATTTGAAACAGTACTCAGTGAGTGTATATATAGATCTATATCTATGTATATCTATATATCTAGATGGAGAGATCTATCTGTAGAGATATATAGATACATATAGACATATATAGAGACAGATGTATATAGATAGGAGAGAGAGAACTCTAACTTGTCATATAGCTATATAGATGTATATCTCTAGAGAAAGATCTATCAATTTAGCTATATAACAAGTTAGATCTCTTAGATCTATAGATATATAACTTATGTTATCTACTCTCACACTTACATTTTCACATGCAAGCATAGAAAACCTTTTTCTGTATCTCACTCTAGACTGCTTGGAAGAATCTCAGGTGTCTCTTATCCACAGTGTGCACAGTTTTTCATTTTGGCCTTCCAGGTATAAAGCTCTTACTGAGTTTCTGGATGTTTTTTTTTACTATTTGCAAATGTTATTAAAAAAAAAAGGAGCCTAGGGATTAAAATAACTATATGCAGGTGTGATTGCAAAGTGTCTCTAGCTGAGAAAGGAAATGCAAAGAGTGAATTGCACAAATGGGGGCAATAATGCGCATTTCAGTTAGCAAATGCAAGCATAATTAGCACTTAATTGTGTACATAAAAGTGACAGAAGTAGTTATGTGACGAAATAAGAGACCTTAGAAGAGAAGCTCAGGTTCCCCATGCTGGGTCTCTTTGGTTAGCCGTAGATTGAAGCATACGATGAGGCCCGATCACCTTTTGCAGTCACATGTAGAGAAGTACTGATAAAACATTTAGTATATAATATCTGCAAACTGCAATTGCAGGATTTCATAGTTGTAGGGGTATTTTTACACAGGATATTTCTACACAAAATCTGATGGAGGGTTGGGTGGACAGAAGGAAGGAGAGATGGAGGAGGGGGAGGAAAAAAGACGGCTGGTGTGACAAGGGGAAGCGAAGATTTTACTGCCTCGAGCAATTCTCAGTCGGACCAGGATGAGAGAAGATTATGATTAAGAGAGAGCGAGGACGGGGACGTAGGGAAGAGGGAAGGGGCCAAAGATCTCTGAGGGCATAAGGGGAGATAAGTGAGGAAGAGAGGGGGGTTACTGAGAGATAGGAAAGAGGGCTGGATGGAGTGATAGGAAGGCGATAGGAGCAAGTGCAGCTGATACCACTTCAAACGGTGGTCGAGGGCTTGATTTCCCTGCCGCGCTGATAGCTGCTGGAAACGGCCGTGAAATGGAAACCATCTTCGAGTGCGAGTATGTGTGTCCCATTACGAAGGCAGAACCTAAAACATCAGAGCTATTGGATGTTGGAATTAAGTCACTCCCAAATTTCACATAAGCGCAGTTCTGTTTTGCAACAAAATCGCGCACTGGAGATGAAACTTCAGAGAGAGATGGTAGGAAAGAGATGAGGGATGGAGATGTGGTTCTGTTATGGGTGAATTGTTTTTTCGTGTATCCAAATTTCCACCCAAGACTCAATTTTTTTTGTTCATCTTTCTCAATTTATAGCCCCCCTTCCTGTTTATCTCCTTTCTTCATTTCCATTTCAAGCATTTGCCTCCCCCATCATTCATTTCTTTTCTTTCTTATATCTGTCGTTCATTGATCTCTCCCTCTTTTACTTTTTTTTCTTTTTTTCTCCCTGCTGCTGTGGGCCAACATATTTTTAACTTTGTAAACCAAACCTCCCTCAAAGGAAGGTCCAGCAAGGGGGACGTTTGATATATTATTTCATCCAGTCATTTAGAGCGGCCAGTTGTTGGCCCGTTGATTCACAATTAATCAAACCTCTGGTGTTGTAGCACCCAGTTCTCTTACCGGAGCGAGCGACCTTGCTGAATGAAATAACTAATGTGGCCTGCTGCTGGCTAACGGATCAAGTTCGCCAGTCAGGAGAAACTCTCATTACCGACAGAGAGGTTGGTTTATACACATCCCACAATCAGTGCACTTACAAATAAAATAGTGGTTTTTTCTTCACATAAAGTAGAGCAAAGGTGCATCCTTAGCAGATTATCTGTTTCTACAGCCCAATCTGGTTACAGTAAAGCACACAAGGGGAAAGTCTTTTTTTTTTTTTTCCTCCCTCGGACTAAGCAGAAAGATTGGCAGGATGTGTAGTTCATTCTGAGTAGTGCTGCACTTAATCAGAAGGAGGCCAGACCTGTTCTGGCCAAATTAGCCCTCAAAGTGAAAATGGTTGCAGGGGAGTCGGCCTACTGACCCGGCGCTGAACACGTCCATCGATGTCTTTCTTTTGGTTCAGCGGTCAGCTCGCTAGTGGTTTGCGACATCGGTTGCATATTTGCTTCTGACGTGGAATTAAAGGAGCATGTTGGCTGTAGCGATGGAGTTTGCATTTGAACATCCACAATTCTCCGAAATCGACAGAAAAGCAACGAGCAGCAGAAAAGACCAGCAAAATCAAATGTAGCTGTGAACATTGTAAAGCTAAATAAGACTTTTTAATATATCAGTAATAATGATTTTAAAAACACTAAGTCATTGGCAGACAGTAGCTCGCAGATTCATAGCTCCATTTTCCTGTTTTTACTTTCTGCTCTTTTTTTTCCTGTGTCCGAAGATTTGATCAGTATTTCTCACAGTACAATCAAAAACCCATAACAGTGTCCCTGCCTTGAGGTTGTGCATATTCACGCTTGCTGCCATCTCTTTATAGAGATGAGCAAGTAGTTGCCACTGCTGACTCAGAGCAGCCCACAGCCTTTGCTGTTTTCAGAGATGCGACTGCCATCTGACCATAATGATTTCTCCCTTGTAAAGGTTGCTCAGGTCCCCATCTGCTAATTCATCTTGCATCCAAACACACCAAATGTTTGAACAGACTTTGAAGGGATTTTGCTGAATGGCTATTCTTCCTTAACAATTGAGTAGATGTGCGCTACCATGAAACAGAAAAGGTGAGGTTTGGTCGGCACTGTGCAGCATGAATCAAAATATGGAGCCTTGACAGTAGCTGCAGAACATGTCCTTGCCAGCAGCAAAGTATATAAGGCGTGTGTGTTTTTGAATGAGATGGGGGGGGGATTTGAAAGCCATTTTCGCCCTTGATGATTTAGATTTTGTAGTATTTCACAGTATGTTTTAGGCATTCCCTCAATGCAGCCTTAACATTAAGGTGATGTTTGAAGTCTTAAAGCATTCTTCTGTAGGCAGTGACCACCAGTCATACTGCGGGCGATTTTTACGCACTTTAAAATAAACTGGCTTTAAGGGTTTTGTTCCTCTACAGGAAACAGCAGCAAGAAATGGCTCATCATTCTTGTTCATTTTGCCTAGACAGCAGGGAGTGGTAGCACTGTAATGCAAAGAGCCTGTCAGAGGTGCACATAGTGGCTGAGATGAGGCAAAGAGAGAAACTAGGAAGTGGTTATTGGTGCTGGTTATTCCACTGAGAGAGTACGGAAACATGTTTGACTTGACTCATATGCAGCAGTGACAGATCCCTTACTATAATTCAATTTTATTTATATAGTGCCAGATCACAACAACAGTCGCCTCAAGGCACTTTATATTGTACAATAGTACATACAGAGAAAAAAACCAACAATCATATGACCCCCCCTATGAGCAAGCAATTTGGCGACAGTGGGAAGAAAAAACTCCCTTTTAACAGGAAGAAACCTCTAGAAGAACCAGGCTCAGGGAGGGGCGGGGCCATCTGCTGCAACCGGTTGGGGTGAGAGAAGAAAAGAACAGGATAAAGACATGCTGTGGAAGAGAGACAGATTAATAACAGGTATGATTTAATGCAGAGAGGTCTATTAAGGGGGATCACGCTTTTCAAACCCTGGCTCCAATATTGTGGAATTGTTTACCCCCTCCGCTACGCACCATCGACACTGTGGCTTCTTTTAAAAAAGAGCTTAAAACACATCTGTTTAGACAGGCATTTGGGTAATGTTCGTGTGAAATATGTTGTTTTTATTCCATATTTATACTG
>VUQR01003331.1:6474-18355 GCA_015108515.1 Hemichromis elongatus
CGGGCGGGCCGGTGCTGCGGCCATTTTTAAAGCACATCTGCTCATCCGCGATGTTTCGTTTCGTCTGGACAGGAATGCATCTGTGGCTTGGAAACAATTGAGGTCAGGCCCTGCTCGCAGAATAAGAAAACATTTAGGGAGACAGACAGCCAGGCAGGGGTAATCCACGCTTGGCAAATGCATTCCTCCAAGCTCGGGAGGAGTCTCGGAGGATTCCTGATGTCTGATCTTTGTTACTTCAGAAGTTTTGGAGATGTCCTGGCCCTCTAAACAGTGCATTTAAATCACCGTCTTCACTCTGATTTTGAAGATTTTTGCAGCATTCCTTGAAGAGTTTCATGCCTCTGCAGGTGGCAGCTGTTGCCAGAGGCGTAAAGCTGTTCCACCCCATACATATGTGTGTTAAACACCCTAAAAACACCTTCAAATTTGGCACAAATGTGCCCAGATGAAACCAGAGATAGCATATTTCTACATATTTCTGCAGCGCCAACGATGATGGTGAATGGATTGGCGCATTTCTACTCTGTTTGAGCCCTCAAAGTGCTTTCTGACTACAAGTTTCATTCATTCATTCAACCACACACTTATACAACCCCCTTTTTCCTATGCCTGAGCGCTCTAAGGGCCAGAGGGGCAAAATAGCTGATATGTCTTGTTTAGCTTTGTGGGTGATTTACAAAAGTTGCACTGATTTTTAAACCCAGACGTAGTCAGTTCATTTCAATATCAAATGCCAAAAATAGACATGCTATTTTACAGCGTTAAATATCGCTGTAATTGGCAGTAAACTGCATTTTTGCAAATGTTAGTAAATCAGTTCATGTGCTTGATTTAAATATTCCCCCGCCTTTCTTTTAGGCCTTGAGAAAGCAAGTCCTAGAAATACATATGCAACAGGGTCAGCTCAGGATTCGCTATCTTGCCCTAGAACACTTTGACACGACGACTAGAAGAGCCATGGCTCTATCCACCAACCTCCGCTTGGTAGCGTCTCCCCTGTCCCTTTAGACCCAGTCGCCTTCTTTAGAAACAGCCAAACTCTGAACAGAGTAGCGGCGGGCATATCTGCTCTTTAGGAGTGCTTGCAGTTTTTCTTGACTCACTATATCTGTAGTGGAAATTAGCATTTGAAAAAGCTCTGGCGATATGACACGAGACACATTAATCACTTTGACAATTTTGATTGATTGAGATAAACGAAGGTTTTAGGCTTTTTGTAAACGCTGTTTGTCCTGATGAATATCTAAGCGCAGGTTTTATGTCCTTTATGTCCACTGAAATCAAAGTTGAAACTCTTCCCATTACTTCAGGTAGGATTGTGGACTTGACTTTACTGTCTTGGAGATGGAAGACTCGCAGACTTCTCGAAGGACTTCCACTGAATTAATAGGATTTTGCTTGTCAAAGTGTCTCCAAAAGCCACATTTTAGACCACAACTCAAGAACTCATCCACTGATTGTGCCAATTTTTCCACATAGACAACAGGATAAAAGAAGCAATGACTTTTTGGGGGTTTTGAAAAATTCTCAATAGTTCTTTTAAGTGGGAAAGGCAACAAAAAAAATTTCACACAGTCTAGTTCGCAGAGATTGCTGCCATCAATCACACGCTCCAAGATTATGTCAATGCTGAGAGTCGTAGGGGGAAAAAAAAGGAAAACAAAGTTAGCCGGTGCGTTCTGTCGGACTCCTGTGAAGTACCGAGGGCTTGATGTTATCTCGGAGGGAAAAGCATAAACAACTCGGAGCGCTCAACATGTTGTTGACTTTGGATTAATCTCGCTAATCGTGATCATCTCAACTCGCCTAACTACATTGCTTAGTGTAGCGCACACGTGTCCAAACAAAGTCCAGTACGTAACTCCTTAAATTAAAACTATGAGTCATGATAAAGTTATGTATGGGTGTTGAGATGACCCACATCCTTGGTGTTTGTCGAGCACACTGTTATCCAGATTCACATCACAGGGAGTCATTTATCAAACGTAATCGGCCAGACTAACAGTGCTTCCGAGACTCTAATGTAGATTATTGCTTCGCGACATCAAGCAAGCAATATGTTGCTGATTAGAAACGTGTCTTTTTGGAAAATATAGAGGTTTTTACGCCACATGGCAGCCTGAAATGGCGTGTGTTCTTTGTGTGCTCACAGCAGAACCTCATCACGTTTCACCTCGTCAATAATTGATGGTCTTCGGTGGTGAGGTAAGGCTCATTGTGCCGGGTTGTCTGGCTGCCTGGCTGGCTGGATGGCTGGGTGTGTGAGGTGCTGACATGTGGCTCATGTTTTTCCGCTGCCCTTCGCTGCAGACGGGGGTCCGTGACGAGCGACAGGAGGTCAGGAACCAGCTGTGGCTGGGAAACAGGGGATCGCCGCGGGTCAGGCCACTCCTCGCCATCCACCGCAGCGCTTCGCGGTGATTGATTGAACCTGCCTAATGCGTTGGGACCAATTGAACGGTCACAGATGTGCGAGCCCCACCCCCTCAGACGCCCGTGCAGATGAAAGTGTTTACACCAACGCTGATTTTGATGCCATCTCGGCGTTTGGTGTTTGACTGCAGAAAGGAATTCGTGCTTTAAAGTCTCAGAGAAACGATGCTTTAATGACACGTTGCCTTTGTTGGCGCAGAACGTTTTAATTACACATAATGAAGTGGGACTTTCTGAAGTTCATTTTCTCCATGAGAATGTCAGGGAACCCATGCAGAACATGAGAAATTGGAGTTGTGCAAATCCATTTCACACCCCATCTCGACTTTACTCTTTCTGGCAGTTGTAACTCTGTTTTCCTGTCAGGCTGGCTTGGATGTTGTAACTTATCAAACGCATCGGTAAGCCTATTGTCCCGCACTAGGGTTTGGGTCTGGGTTGATTTTTTTTTTTTTTTTGGGCGGATCGGTACAGAGAAGGTTACATAACACAGTTGTAGAAGGATTAAGGATGGGAATGACCGGTCCGGAGCCAGGATCCCTCTGAAGAGAACACCCTATGTGGGCCGTGGGGATTGCGTGCGTATCAGGGCTCTTAACCCAGCGGGAGTGCAGACGCTAATACATAAATGCATGGCAGCTCTGCTCTCATCCAAACATTTATGCATCCCTCCCGGCCACTCTGTGTACAGTTGTGGCTGAGAACGATTGAAATGTTTAGCTCCCCTGTAAGCCTCGATGACAATACTGGAGAGATGGTTTATATTTATGCATCTTTTATGCATCAGGATGCGTGTGTTTATGTTAAAATGAGTAACTTCTGCAGGGAAAAAGCTGAACCAGTACGTGGCGTTTAAGAGGACAGATTAAACGCACTTGATAGCGGTGTACGGTACCGCGAAGGAAAGAGGAAACCAAAATACAGGAGACAGCGCTTCTCCCTCTTTCATTATGTGCTTAGCTGCAAACAATGTACAATGGATTAAACCACCTGTATGCAAGAGCCGTGATAACAGTGATGAAAACACGGGCTAAACGTCCGCCTCCCACAATGCAGTTCAAAGCGCAGGGCTCCACAACATGTCAGCTCAAGCTGTGATTGATCCTCTCCCGGCCCTGACAGGTCGTGTCTTTGCATGCATGCGCGCCAGCGTTGCTGCGACGCTGGAGGAAAGAGCGGTGTGCACGCGGAGGGTTTACACAGCGTCTGAGCTCGGGAGACTGAGCAGAGGAAACAGGGTTGATCTGCTGTGAATGCGGTGGGGCGGGTGTCATGTTCGCTCTGCGCCGCGCTGTCTGTCTTATCTCAGAGACGGGGCGGCGTTTGACGCTGAAGGAAATGCATGTGAAAAAGAAGGATGTGATCTGTGAGGTGTGTGGGTGGATGGCAGGTAGTGCGAGTTTAGAATATAACAAAGCAGGTGCACAAACCAGGCGTTTAAGCCAAGATTTTCACCATAAACTAGATGTGAAATTACTGTTTAAGTTTTCAGTGGACTCTACTAGAGCTGCTTTATATGATTTATAGTTCAAAATAAGCCTTATTTATCTTACACAAAGCCACTGTCTGAAACCAGCTCCTTCCTTTATGAAAACTTCATCCTGACTGGTCCTGCTTTACAAACAGAGATTAAACAGCGGGTGGGTTGGGCTTCTGTGATGACTGTGTTAGAGCTAACTGCTCATTTGGAGCCAAGAGTAGAAAAAAAACTGTCTGAAACTGAGTTTGTTAGAAGCCTGAGCTCACAAACTGAGCTCAATGTTTGAACACTTGATCATGTTTAATACAAGCATCCACCATTGTAACTGTGTATATGACAGAAAATAAGGAACCCGTACTAAATCCGCTTTAAAGTACTGCTTTTAGACATGATCAGACTACATAGCAATCCTACTCTCGTTGCATTTTGATGAAATTTCAATGTGTGTACTGAAGAGAAGTGCATTTGCGATTGGGGTTATCAGCTGGTTTGGGTATCTCCACTGGTGCTTGGTGGGATTCCCTTGTTTAGTAAGTCATCCGCTGCTATCAGGTGATTGCAGGTCAGCAAGAACAACTGGAGGCCCACGCCTCTCGCGACCGGCTGCTGAAACTCACCGAGATTCGTGACGGGTAGAAACGGAGGTAGAAAGTATGCACACGGTCAGCTGCCAGCTTGTGCCTTCATCACAAGATCAGGATGTACAGGACAAACACATCAAGTGTGAAATATATAAAGTTGGGACTTAGAGTCCAAACAGAATCATTCATGTTCCTGCCTCACTAAAAAAAAATTCTAGCTCATTTAAAACTTTTTTTGTTAATAAGCAAAAAATCCTGGGCTGAAAATCTAAGCAAACATGGAAGTGTGCAAAACTGCAGTTCCTCAAGTGACCACTCGAGGCTCACTCTAAGGATCCCATATTAAAATACACAGGATTACAGTGCGCTAATCTTCTGCTGCTAGATTGGGGTTAACTGTTTAAATTTTATTACGGTTTAAATTAATGTGTTGTTAGGGCTGCTAGCAGTAAGCTAGCAAGCTGTCATACTTTCCTCTTTGGTGACAGCCGCAATGGTAACATCTAGAATCCAAAAGTCCACAAACAAAAGGGTGATGTCACTGTGGCCACATGAATCTTTTATATACAGTCCATAGGCAATAAATACAAGCTGACAGGTTATAAACAAAACACAGATTATCCTGACTTATGTGGTAAAGCTCAGACTTGTCTGTTCTATTTGCGTCTTCCCGCTGTGACGGATTACATGCTTTCAATATGGTTTTGATAATTTGGCTGCATCGCTGTCCAAACTGTTGGCTGATTGTTTGCCTGCTCATGTTTCTAGCCCCTGTAAAACTTTGTCAGCGTTATCATAACCGCTCGAAACAACGTCCACAACTGGGAAAATAAGACCCTGCTTGTTATAAACCGGAATTATCCTTTAAAACGAGGCGTTCGGGGACCGCGTGCCTGCGTTTTGACCCGTTCGGACGGCGTTCATGAGAACATGTGGAGGGAAAAATGAAAACATCGTAATTAATGTGTTAACATGGCTCTTTGCATACCAAACTAGAGCCTTCTACGAGAGATGGGCTCGAGATAAACTCCTTGACTCTAACAGCCGTCAGGTTGGACCTCGGTCTGACTATTTCGGGGCCAGTTTACACAGCTGGTAAAAGTTTACGACGTGATGGATCTCGCATCCATTGGAGTTGAAACGCACATGACCAATTTAGAGTGGAATATGTCAGCCTAAACACAGGCATAAACACACACACAGAGCACATTACAGAGTGCATTCATGTGCGCTTTAATGCAGTTCAGATATCATATAATTCCACACCAGCACCAACTGGATGCGAGACGTCGCCACTGAGCGTTTTGCACTGGAATACTGTTTTGACTACCGCTCGTGCCAATTACTATAATTACGTTTAACACAGAATGTCAAATTGTTCTATATTTGGCGGCGATTTTTGCCTCCGGGCGCAGTTGGCTCATGCTCCGTTGCTCCTGGAACATGCCTGTACATAAGTGGCCTGAAACTTAACCCCTTACAGTGCTGTGACGCTCAGCCATAACACAGACTGGAGGAATGCCAGGCCGGTCCCGTTTAACAAAACAATATCTGCAGTGAGAACTTCCAGAGAACTTTTTTTTTTTTTTTAAATAAAGGTGGTGTAATGGTGTACAGTGTGTTGTAATGGGAAGAGACACATTGTGTAATGTAAACACGAGTGTATTAGTCAGGTGTGGGGCATGTGCTCACACGGATCTGTGCAGAGATCCGTGTGAATTTATGAATGCAGTAACCAGCGCAGTAAAAGTCCACAATGCACACCCAAACGCACACGCTCACACACCTCTGCTTGCCTCACTGCCTCGGCACTCTGCTTGACTTCCTCCTGAATTCGTCACAGCCACATTACGTGTTTTCGCAATCGGCTCGCTCAGCTCGCCTTCGCCTAGATCAGTGTTTTCCCATCAGAGGGATCACTGCAGTGGGAATGCCATCAAGGAGCAGGAGAAACGTAGCCCACTTTGCTTTTTTTTCTGTTCAGTCCAGACGCTCGATTCATCCATCAACCATAACCCCCCTCCACCCCACCCCAACCGCCCCTGTCAGCTGTCTCCTAACCACCGGGGGGGGTTTTCCCTCCGACAGGTAAGCTGCTCAGAAACAACGCTGCCTTGTCAAAGACTGCGAAGCGGTGAGGAGTTGTTACTCATGAGCTATTTTTGGGGGGGTTTGGGTGTCTGCTCTTTTTGAAGAAATGTGAACAATGTGCAGGTGATTGGGATTACTCGGGGCTGTCTGGTGTGTCAGCTTCTTTATTGGGTCCCACAGCCCCACATTAGGTGTACTGCGAAGACAAAACAGTCGGGAACAAGACGTGGACAGAAACTTTACACCTGAGCGGCACACCTAAGGTTTTGTAAGCTGCTGTGATTCATTTATTAGTTATTTTCTTTATTATATTATTTATTTTTTTGACTCATTACTGTCCTTTTCCTTAAAGTTAAATATTTTGAAGCATTTTTTTAAAGCGTCCTGGCAGACCTGGCTTTCTAGCTGGCCTGCAGAAACATTAATAACTGGGTGATAACACATCATGCTCCTCTTGTAATTCATGTAGAGTACTATATTTACAACAATAATGACTTGAACAGATTCACTCAGAGGCTACGCTGCCAAAGGAGGCTGTTTGCTCCTCTTACACATTTGTTGTTTTCCCAGAAATATGGATAGAAACACTTGTATACTGACAAGCCTTCAGCAAACACATTCGCAGTCTGGCTTGTCCTGGAGCACCGCGTCAGTTGTTGTGGATGCCTCAGGAGGGGCTTTAAAACAGGGGTTTTTTTTATTATCCGTGCTAGTGTGCCAAGATTTATCCCATTAAAGTCTGGAATGCCCTCACGTGGGAAACGGATTGGATGTGCACAGTAAATTTCTTTGTTCAGCTCTGTGCGTATTTGTGTGGAAGAGTTTGTTATGAGTGTGCGTGTCTGCCTGTAAGGCTGTAGGGTCTGGCACGAGGATGCCCAGCTTTTCTCTTTTTTTTTTTTTTTTTTTTTGTTGGTTTCCTCTGAGCTATTTTTGTCTGGATAGAACGGCGAGCTCTGTTTTGCGTGGTTAGCCAACGACCTCGCCTCCTCCGTGTGTGTGTGTGTGTGTGTGTGTCTGCTCATTTGCTCGCAGGCGTGTGTGGGTTCTGCTGAAGTCGGAGATAGATGGAGGGCAGAAGTGTTGGTTTCTTGTATAGTGAGCTGATATTGATCTTGAATATCTGATACCAACCACTTAGTAAACAAGAAATGATTAGCTAACTCGAGGAATTTGATTTGCCCAGTAGAGAGTTTGAGTGTCCTCTGATGATGATGATGAATTTGATTTTGCAGCTGAGGGGAGGCTTTTCTTTCCATTTTCATTACAGCTTTTAGGCACGAATAGATGGAGCGAGTCTTAGGCGTGAAGACAATGTCGTCTGATAAGATAAAAGGAAGATGGAAGATGGAAGCAAAACAAGAATAGCTTCTAAATAAAAGGCTGACTAAGTGCTTTCAGGTTTGTGAGGCATGACGTGCTATTGGAGGAATAACAGGATTGACTGTCTGGCAGCTGGACTTCTTTACGTTGAAGATGTTTCATCTCTCATCCAAGAAGTTTCTTCAGTTCTACAAACAAAAAGTGGAAAGTCCCAGATATTCCAATTCAGTTCAAGTTTATTTTTCAATATAGCACCAAATCACTACAAAAGTCGTTTTAAGGCGCTTTACATTGTAAGGTAAAGACAATAATACAGAGAAAACCCAACAATGAATCCCCTATAAACAAGAACCTGATAAGATTGTGGAGGAAAAACAGACTTAGCCATCTGCCATGACTGGTTGGGGATGAGGATAGAGAGGGAGACGGAGCAAAAGACACGTACCCCTGCTGGGGTAATTTCACCAAGACATGTGTGTATTCAGCATTCAG
Source organism: Hemichromis elongatus (assembly GCA_015108515.1). Classification (NCBI taxonomy): domain Eukaryota; kingdom Metazoa; phylum Chordata; class Actinopteri; order Cichliformes; family Cichlidae; genus Hemichromis; species Hemichromis elongatus. Next base: position 14,878 of record VUQR01003331.1, read on the forward strand.
AGCAAGTCCTATAAGGTATTACTTGCTGAATAACCTGGATTGGTGACATTTTGTACCAAAACCTTTAACATGTAAAAGCGGTCCCGGGATTGATCCTTGAGGCACACCCCTCTGGTACCCTTGGAAAAAAATGATCGGTTGCCTGGTGACTGCGCTGAGTTTTTGTTTATCCGTTAACTGATTGCAGTTAGTTGCAACATCCAGCTGCTCAGAGGTTGAGCCTGTAGTAGCCTCAACGTCTGGGTGACCAGCTTTGATCTCAAGGGGATTTCACAGATCGCCTGGTGTGAGGCAACCTGCCTGAAACAGCTGGGTTCTTTAAAGTGACTATAGTATAAAAAGCTAGAAGCTAAATGCTAATTTATGCTTTTCATATATGCATTTTATATATTGTGTTTTGTCATTCATCCGAGTGACTTTTCCAGTCTAAAGACTTCCAATAGTTACCTGGATGATTAAGCATGCATCGAGGCATTTAGACCTTTCCAGCTATCTGGAAACCACGGCTGTGGTGCTGGCACCAAGGCCAAAGAGCCACTTTGTGAATAATGGAGACATCCAGGTGGTCCCTAATAAAACTGCATTATCAAACACTCTGGGATAAGAATGGTTTGTTTTTTTAAGACATACTAGAGGCCCACATGAAAAGCACTTACAGGATCAGTGGACTAGTAGAGAATGAATATGTTTCTGGGTACTTCTTGATTTGCCACTTTGTTAGCACTCAGACCTGGCACATTGTGCTGCTGACTGACTGACCACACACTGACTCATTCTTATTTTCCTTCTCCCCTCTCTCTCTTCCCTCCCCTCTCCCGTTTCTTTGGTTTAGGGAAAAGCTGGCTGTGGCTCGCCTGCAGAGGGAAGTCGCACGGAGCAAGAGCGAAGGAACAATGGTAAAGTACAGTGGAAGTGCTCGGCCCTATCATCTTCACGAAGCCAGAAAAGCCACAGTGTGTTCACTCCCCACACATACCCACACAGACACCGTCAGGCTCTGCCAAACTGTTGTGTCGGCCGAGTGTCTCGACACCTCATCGGAAGCTCTTAAAGGCAGAAATGCGTGTGTTGGCAATACTGGACAATAATAGAAGCAAGTACAAAAATACTGTGCTATGTGACAGCTGTTTGTGGAAAAAGGAGTGCGTTGCATAAATTTGACCTTTTCTGCACAAACTACAGGTACTTGAATGCACTGCCGGGCTCTGTGACCATAGAAAGCTGCACACTGCATCGTGTGTCCGGTAGAAAGTGCTGATGTGCCGTTCCTTTACAAGTTCTGGAGGTGGTCATTAGCATACATATGTGCTCAAAGAAGCATATATGTTCGTGTCTGCGTTTCCACAAATGTGTGCGGATGCATTTATAGAGAGTGTTTGTAAGTGAGGTCAGGAGGCGAGAGGAACCGGGTGATGAAGTGGGGCTCAGCTGATTGCAGCCTCTGAGCAGACGCTCTAACCACAGGCCCAGCTGTTTCACTGCACCCCAGTGACGCCTCTGACTCTCTGTGTGGCAGCAGGCCTAAAGCTACAGCACACAAGGGCCGACACGCTCCAAGATCTCCTCACCGCTGCGTCTGATTATTCATCCCCAAAGGAGGAATGCTCTATTTTTTTCTTCATACCTCTTCAGAGTTGAAGAGGTCAGAGCACGGGGTCGGATACTGAGCAGAGCTCCCCCCATTGGAGCTGGGCAGGGGTTTGGCGTGTTGCTCAAGGGCATTTTAGCACAGTAGTTGGCTGCAACAGATGTGTAGCTAAGTTTGTGCTTCGGCTCGTAAATATAGACGCTAAAAGACCGACTTTACCTCTAGGACTTGTTGATGTCAGCGGCTCGAAGAGGAAATCACGCTGGAGTCAGCTGGCGCTTACTTTCTGACCTCTGGTTGACTCCAAACTGTCGCCCCAAGCATGGCTGAGTGTGTGAAACAAGGTTTACTATTGATTTTGAAGAAGGTTCAGCATTGATGGGTTGACACACTGTCGATGAATGGAATATGAACCTGACCATCACTGTTCCTTATAGGCTAGTTGTGTAAGTTGTGTCCAGTGTGTTGTCAAATGAAAATGTAAATGTAGATGAAACTGATCTGGGGTTAGACTTGAATATTAAGCTTTTCAAGAAATACATACACTGTGTTTGTGTTTGGGTTGTCAGTTTTTGGATTGAGATATTAAAGAAATAATCTGAAGCTGAGTTGTTGGGAAAAAGAGTCTTTCCTGCTAGTTTGCGTGATCATATTTTTGCGATGATATTTGGGGCGGTATGGTCCAAAACAGCTGTCATTTTTAGATAAATTGGGGCCAGATCTGACAGACTAAACAGCCCAAAATCGAGTTAGTGTTTGTAGAAGAATAAAAGAGCCACGGACACTCGGTGATTGGTGGTATTTCCCTTTAAAATCAAATTTTGTAGAAACCCAAACGATGTTTGTTTCAACCACAGAATGTCCGTAAAAGACTGAAGTAGCCACTTTGAAGTTTGTGGGTTACTGTGTTGAAGCCTGTTGTTTAGTTTGTTTGGTCACTGATATCCTGCGCTACAGTTACAGTAGGGAAAAAAACAGTAACTGGAGACCTCACTGTGGCCAAAATGAGCGAGACTGTGTAAAATCACCAACTCGTAGTCAGACGAGATCTTCAAAGAGGTTTGAAGGTGATAAAAAAAAGTCGGTCTGCTCTCAGTTTGCAGTTAAATGGGGTCAAATTAACAATTAAAAATAATCTGTGATAATACAGTGACCGAGTGTGATAAATGATCAGAGCCCAGCCACAGATCTGAACCAGAAACTCTCCCACAAACAGCGACATAGTTGCTGCATGATGGCGATTTAACTGGTGCTTTTATGAATGTACCCAGAAAAACAACCAGGTGCTTGATTTACATTCTGAATTCATATAAAGTTCTAATCCGATTGTCACATTGTCCTGTGGTTGATTCATTTCGTGCCCAGAACACAGTTTTCTTGGAGAAAAGAAATCACAAAATGTTGTGTTTTCAGTGGGAAAGCTCTGAAGCCTCCCAGGAATACCAGTGAGAGAGTCGAAGGGGGGTCCATTTGGACGTTGCGTTGGACGTCCCCACTGAAATCACATCAGTCAGATGAAGAGATTCAGCTTTCTTGAGCACAGGTAGGAGAGTTCATGTGGACCGCACCAGCAGAGGTTGGTTGGATCGCCCCACGCGGTCACTTTTTCCCTCCTTGTACCTGCGTGTCCTCACACCAAAGTGTCCACACGTTTGCCTGTCAGCACCTCCTCCTCTAACGGTAACCCAGCTTCCTCTGACCTCAGCGCAGCCCAACAAAAATATATCTTTTGCCGCGCCGTGAGCCTCCCCAGAAGGCCCGGCTCTCAGGCTAACACGACTGGATGACATGCTAATTATTACTTTAGAGGGCGACGTGAGTTACTGTCTGCGCATGCACAGTGTTGAGAGAGGGATGAGTTATCTGTGCCAGACAGGAGGAGGGCGAGGG
>VUQR01003333.1:18210-54079 GCA_015108515.1 Hemichromis elongatus
AACACGTTACTGCTTAGCCTGTGTGTGTGTGTGTGTGTGTGTGAGAGAGAGAGAGAGAGAGAGAGAGAAAAGATGTGGGGTTTGATGTTCAGTCGAGCGAGCCCCTTCATTGTGAGATGTGCGGACAGGTTGAAGACTAGACATGCTGTGTGGCGTCTGTTGAGCGTGCGAATGTGGAGAATCGGCCCATGACAGAGAGTTAATTAGAAACGTATGCATCGGGCTGTGATTTCTTTCAGTCTCCAGGAGGATTTGCAGCCATTTCCTCGCTCCCTACCTTTGTTTGATCACCACTCTCTCTCCCCTTCTTGTCCTCTGCCGCCCTGCTTGACCTTGTATTATTCTAATTATTTTCATTACAGTGTGGCTTTCGAGACCTCCTGCAGCAGGTTCTGTGCTAACAGCGGCGTCTCGACCGACCTTGGAAACAGCGGGAGGATGATGGCTCATTTAAACGCAGCCATTTGTGTGCGCTTGTAGGAGGACGAGGGGAGGGGGCGGGGAGGGTGGGTTGCGGGCTCACTCTGGGAGCTGGTTTGTCTTCTGCACAGGTAATTAATACGCTTATTAACTCCTCTGCTCAGATTATACTCAAAACCACAAGGAGAGAGTGGTGGGGGCGGAATATCTTAATGGAATTCGTGCTGCTTTAACTCACAGGGTTGAGCTTAATGGTGGAAGGGGGGAGAAAAAAGTAGTTAAAGTTTAGAGGTGACTGAATCACTGAATCATTTCACTGAGTGTGCTGTGTTTATGGCAGAGGTATGCATACGGCACAGTTGGGCACGCTGAAGTGTGCTTAACCTATAAATGAGGACGAGCTCGATCTTGTATTTCACTGGAGATTGACGAGGGAGCTGAAATGGGCCGAAAATGGCATAATCAGTGGGCTAGTTTGCCAGGCAGGAGAAGGTAAACAATATTCGGTGCTGTGAAAAAGTATTTGCCCCCCTTTTTTTGCATATTTTTCCAGGCTTAAATGTTTCAGCTCATTAAACAAATTTCGCTGCTACACAAAAATACATTTGTTAAGGGAAACAAGATATCCAAAGTTACCTGGCACTTATTAAATCATCAATCAACCACAGTTTTTCGGAGAGCTGTGTTCAGTTTCCCTAGCCACACCCAGGCCTAATTACTGCTAGAACTGCTGAATACATAGAACCTGTGTGACAAACTGAAGTAGGCTAAAAGATCTCAAAAGGCAACAATCTGCCACAATCTAAAGAAACAGCTGAGAAAGTTATTGATGTCTGTCAGCCATTCCTAAGGCTTCAGGACACCACAGTGAGCCATTATACTCAAAATGGAGAAAACCCAGAACAGTGCTGAACCCTCCAGAAGTGTCCAGCTCACCAAAGCTACTCCAAGAGCACATCGACGTCTCATCCAGGAGGTTTTAAAAGAACCCAGAACAACTCGGACTGCAGAAAGTGTCTAGGCAAAAATGGCATCCACAGGACAGTTCAACAAGAAAACCACTGCTGACCAGGAAGAACACAAAGGCTCTTCTCACATTTGCCAAAAAACATCTTGATGATCACCAAGACTTTCTGTGGATTGACGGGACAAAAGTTGAACTTCTTGGAAGGTTTGATTCTCGTTTCAACTGCTATGAAGCCCAACGCAGCCTTTTGTAAGACTAACCTCATTCCAAGAGTAAATCGTGGTGGAGGATGTGTGATAGTCTTTTGCTGCTTTGCTGCCTCAGGACGACTTGATGCCATTGGTGGGTCCATGAACTCTGCTCTCTAACAGGAAATCCTGAACAACAATATCTACCCATCGGTTTGTGCCTTGATGCTCAAGCTCGAACTACACAGATGGACGATAATCCAAAACACACCAGCAAGTCCACCTCTGAATGGTTCAGATAAATAAAAAGAAGGTTTTGGAGTGGTCTAGTCAAAGTCCAGACTTTCAAATTGAGCTGCTTTGACATAACCTTGAACAGGCTCTTCATGCTAGTAAAAACATTTTATGTGGCAACCCTGCAAAGAAGAGTGGTCCAAAATTCCTCCACAGGGGTGTGAAAGACTGTCATCGCTAATGTTTGACTACAGTTTTTTTTGTCAGTGGTGGCAGAATCACTTATTAGGCTTAGAGACAACAACTTTTTCACATAAAGCCAAGTAGGGTTGGATAGCCTTTTTCCTTTAATGAATCAAATCATTATTTAAAAACTGCAATTTCTATTTAGTCAGGTTATCAAAGCCTAACATTAAATGTGTTTAATGATCTGATACATCTTAGTTTGACAAATATGCAAATATGCAATATGGCCCTTGCAATACGACTGTTATAAGGTGCAAGTCCAGATAGCAAAGATGGAGTTTGTCCACAGAGTGAGGGATTAACTCGATTCCACTTGTTTGTGCTAATCACTTGTTTGCATTATGAAATGTGAGCGCTGGAGGCAGAAGCAATCCTATTTAAGGGTAAAGAGGCATCCACGTTGGAACTGAATCGCTTGCTTTGCATTGATTTAAAGATGACCGTTGGCTGCTAGCGGACATGCCGGGGCACAGTTACCTAGGCAGTGCTCAAGATCTCTGGTCACGACAAAGCTGCAGATTGCTTCCTGTGTGGATGACCCTTCTGAAAGAAAGTTGAAGTGCCACTCGAGGAACATGACATGAAGTCACTTTGAGGCCCATTAAAAAAGTTCTCTAGACATCTAAGTCAAAGTGGAAGAACTTAAAATAGCTAAATTTAAGCTAAACCTGCTGTACAAGGCCTGACAGCGGGTTTAGCAGGTATGAAGACTAAACGACAAAAGGTTCAGAGAATGGATGCCATACTTGTTTCTCTTGTTTGTGTATGTCAGCGAGGAACATCAACATTAAAACCATCGTTCTAATATTTTTTTAAAGTCCCTTTGTGCTGCCAAAATGGCTGTGACCCATCAGGACATGGATAGAGGACCTGTGGAGCTGATGCTAGTAGCTAATCCTTTGTACCCTAATATCCTTGATGGATTAGTTGTTCCCTGTGTGCTTGACTGGATTGATATGTTGGCAGTTAGGAGGCTAGATCATCTTGGGTGTGTTCTGTTTGTTCCTATAGATTGCAGATTGCTGCAATTGCAGTCTTTATTAGTATAAAAGTACAGTTAATCTAAAACACTCTTAGTTTGTTAATGTTACTGTCCAGATTTTTCCACCAGGGGAATTTTTGGACCTCTGTTTTGTTTTTTAAGTGTAATTTTCATGTCTCCGAGATGTCCCCGTCCATGCTTTATTAATCCGTTTCCTCGGTGTACTAACCGGGGCACACAGAGTTTCACATTCTGTTCTCACCACATGACCCCTGTAGAAATCCATAGAAAATATAGTTTTTGGTTGTTATTTGCTGACTTTACCAGTAACACAGACTTTACTGAACTGCCATTCCTGGATGAGGAAAAGAAGCTCAGGGGATTTGATGCGTAGAGCTCCACAGAAGTCTGCAAAAACATTGCAGCAAAGAAAAAAGAAGCTTTCTTTAAATTCATCTAAAGTAGTACAGCCTTGGCCGCTGTGGCTGGATGGTCTGCCTGACCTCACTACTGTAGGAAGCACTGCAGGTAGCTTTGACAGTCCATTGAGAATGCAGAGTTTGAGCCGCCCAAGGCCACATCAGACCTCATCAGGCCAGCTGTCTGGATCCAGGTGTTGTTTGAGTCGAGAGGGTTCACCCCCTGCTTCGCCCACAGCTCGTGTTGGGTGTATTTTTACTCAAGGCATGTGTGTGCATTGTTTGTGTGCGCCTTTACTAAAGGCCAAACTAGACAAATTCATCTCGACACCCAAGGAGGACCGCGTAACCTCGATGTGAGGAGGGGGTCGAACCTGCCAAACAATCAGGTTAACCAAAACGACAGCACAGTGATGGAGGACTTGATATGTGAAAAGACAGAAAAACTCCCTGAGAGATTTGATTGATGGTCTTTTTTTTGTTCATGTGAACTGGCATAAAAAACAAAATCTTAAGGTGTATGAATGCAGGTGAGAAACAGAGTGTTGCCAGTTTGTAGTCACAAGTGTATATCAGCTCAGGGACTCCCACATTATACAGAGGGAGATGCTGCAACAGCTTGAAAATATGACTTTCTGGAGAAAACTTTGAAAGCAAACAAAACAAAACAAAAATGTCAGTTTCTTTGCATCCAGCCTAAACTAGTCTTTAACAGCACTGTTGCTGCAGTTCTGTCTGAGTGTGTCACAAACCCCGGTTTATATTCATAATCCCATTCCCTGATCTTTATATTTTCTCAAGCTTTGGGAATCTTTATGTCTTATTATAATATTGTCTTCATTTTAGAGCTTTGTTATTTGTTCTCTACACTGTGGACTTCAGTTATAACAGACATTTGCCATCTCCAAAAGTTCTCAGATGGCACTGCCATTGTGGGTCGGATGGTGGAAGGAATCGAACTGAAATACAGGGGGGTCATCAGTGACTTTGTCAGTTGGTGTGAACCATCTTGGCATCAATGACAGCAAGACAGAGGTGCCGATGATTGACTTCAGCAAGAAACAACCCCCTATTAAACCAGTGACCTTCCAGGGTTTGGACATTGAAACGGTCGAGGAGTACAAAAGGAGGGGTGTTCACATCAATAAAAAAACTAGACTGGTCCATGAACACAAATGCACTTTTCAAAAAGGGTCTAAGTCGTCTTCATCTGCTATGGCGGCTGAGATCCTTCGGGGTGAACAGGACACTCCCAAGGACCTTCTACGACACTGTGGTGGCGTCTGCTATCTCTAATACTGTGGTCTGCTGGAGTTGTGGAATGGCAGAGAGGGACAGGGCGAAACTCAACAAACTGGTCAGGAGGGCCAGCTCTGTCCGGGACTGTCCACTGAAGTCCATCAGGCAGGCTGGGGAGGAGAGGATGTTGTCTAAGCTAGCATCCATCATGGACAACACCTCCCACCCCCTGCATGAGAGTGTACGAGCACTGAGCAGCTCGTTCAGCAGTAGACTTTTACACCCACAGTGCAGGAAGGAGCACTACCTCAGGTAGTCTGACTTTTATTGGTTAAGATTTTTATTTAATATTACTTTTGTCAGATTAAGTTGATTCTGTTATCATTGTGAGTTTTTCTTTCATTGATCGAAGGAGACCAACAATTTTGTCCACATCTATATGTATCGGACCACTTTGTGTCTTCCTTTTATATTTTATATTCCCCTTGCTATAAGAGCTGCGCAACACCGAAATTTCTCATCTGTGGGATAATAAAGGTTTATTTTATTCTATTCTATTCTATTCTATTCAAAAACACTAATGTGTTACACGTTACTCGTTACTTTTTAAAAACCGAATTCAATGAGTTACTTCATTACTCAACGGTGAAAGTAATTTGTTACACTACTTGTTACATTACTTTCTCGTTACTCTGTTAAATGACCTGAAACATGATGTCCCATAATTATCAGTTAACAACAAAACCACACACCAACACAAATCCCTATCCTAATACGGACACACAGTCTTTCTTGCTCCAAGCACTCCCTCCCTTCTAGACCACTTTGTTCTGATTGGCTGCCTCTCGCAAACAGGTTTGAACTGACCATTTTAGGCTCATCCTCTCTGTGACATCACAAAGACCTAAGAGTAGAAAAACCCTGAAACCGAGCTTTAACGACAGTACACGTACAAATGCACTGACCTCATTAGTTGAAACTTTAGTCACGTTTAATGTGAGCATTCATCACTGCAGCGGTATACATATGAAATAAAGTAAGGAAAGGAATAATGGGTCCCCTTTAATAACTAGGGAGTGAGCCGAATGTCACACAGATATGCTTCTTTATCGTGGACGGCTGCAGAAAGCTGAGTCAGAACATGAATATTGTTCTTGGGGAGCGAGCAGGGAAACGTCTCCTCCCCGCAATTACAAGTTTCCATGAATAATTTTTAGCAATATGTGGAGCGGAGAGGTGATAAATTGCATTCCTCTGCATTCGGTGTGTGCATGAAACATTCAAAGCAAAGGGAGGTAATGATGCAGGGAGGGTGGCAGCGGAGGTGGCGCTTTCCTTTTTCTGATTTGTCTTCAAAGTTGTGTCTGAAGCATGTGTCATTAGCTGTGAAGAACCCGATCCTGTCATTTACACACACACACACACACACACTTCTTACATATGTATATATACAACTCGTAAGGTAGTATTTGATCCCAGATCTTCAGCCCTGGGGAACACGGTGTTTTTCTTTACTGTTTACATGAACACGTGTCCACACCCACACACATATATACAAGCACACAGCCACACACGCTCACACCTCGATCAAAGGGATCCCTGAGAAGAAGCTCAAAGGCAGGGCTTCTCTTTACCCCTCTATTTCACCTTAAAAGAATACCTGCTTTGAAGAAGCATCATGAAGAGGGCTGTATCATTCACAAACATTAAAAAAAAATTGAATGTGGGATGAGTTACGGCTGCGTCTGTGTAAATGCCCCGAAGGTAGAAGGCAGGTGAAGGGTAAGAAAAAAAAGAAAAAAAAATCTCAGTAGTCATGACATTTCATTACAGAGCTTTGACGGTTAAGAAAAGGCCTCTGATCTCCATCTACAGCCAGCCTTTGAAGGCCTCGATGCATTTCTAATTATTAGTGCCTAAAACCAAGTGTGAAATCCTCTTTTGGTTTTGGAGATTATTTATAGTATTTGTGCCTTTGAGATGCTGTTTACTAAGGAGAGGCAGGAGGGACCACGGTCTGAGATATCAAATGGGCTGAGAGCCCTGTTTGATGTTGCTGTGTTACTGAGGCAGCAGAGTCTGACCGTGACCATCCAGCTGTGGTGGGTCAGGAGAGCCTGAGCGAAAAGCCAGAAGATGAGTCAAAAGGAAATAGGTGTAGAGCATGTCATATTTTAAATGAAAAGAGGATATTTTGAAGAAAAAAAAACCCCCCAATGCACTATAGGTTCTGGTTATAACTGGATGAACTGGAAGGATTTAATGATGGGTTTTGGAAGGTCGTTCTGAACCTGTAAAGCTCGGCACAAAACCTCCAGTTATCTCTATGTCCAGTTCCAACTCGGCGTATTTGGATACGTAACAGCAATTAAATGTCTTTCTGATGACACAGGAAAGGGCAAGAAAATCAAAGCAGGACGGCATGATGGGCATGATACAGAAACTGTTGAGCAGAAGGGATACCCTTGGGGTTAAATGCCTTTATACTCTACCACAATTCCTTGTATAGTTGGATGCGACTGGATACCACAATCCCACTCAACTACTTTAGAGAGACAAACGCTGAGAACACACTGCCACCACATCTGCTTTGGCAACCAGCATTCAGTTTGGCATTTGGGATCACACCATTTCTCCTACGTCTGTGAACGTTCTTCATCATCCAGGTCATCGTAGTCTAAGGAGCTTGGAAAGAGGAGTGTCTGGAGTCCAGATGCTCCTAAGATGTGTCTACGTCTCCTAATATGTAGTGGATAAAATTTATAAAGGTCTTTATATACTACATGTTATGTTGGATGTTTTTGACCTTTCAGGACCACCGTACCTGTGTAACAGTGGCCTACGATCTCATACAGGCACACTGGTCACAGCAATAGAAAGAACAAAGAAAGAGAGAAAAACTGTGAAAACCGGAAGTCATTTTCTGTGGGAAACCTAGTTTTTTTTCCTATTGGGCCTTTCAAAAACTTACTGGTGTTTTTGAAAGTCATGTTTAACGTTATGCCTTTCTGTATAGTGTCTGTAATGCTTAGAACTTAAAATGCTCTGTTGGAAATTGTTTATTTTGACGCACATGCTGTTTTGTTGCAAAATGTGCACAATAATGTTTGTTTTTGTTTTTCCTGCAGTTAATAAAAATTAGTCTATCTCAAAAATGAAACTATGAAAACACCTAAATTAAATTTCATGTGGCTGGAAACTATTTTGTGCAACTCTTTTCCATTTACAGTTATGAGGGATAAACCTCTCAAATTTTTATAGTTAGAAAAATATGTTTAAAAAAAACAAAGACAAAACAAAACAATTTTGTGCAGGTGGGTGCTATTTTGCCTTGTTTAACATTACGTTGTTCTTAACTGTACCCTAAGGAGTTCAACTGCAATCCTGTTTGTCAATAGCCAGATTCAGCATCCCGTTTAATATCACAGTGAAGAGTTTCAGCTTACTAACCAAAAGTATTAGCTTTAGCTGACAGCGCCGCAAGTCTTGTCAAAAATAGAATCATTTCTGGTTTGGTTTATAAACATAGATAGATCCTTACACAGTGGCAAATATCAAATCGACAAACTAGTAGCTGAAAAACAGCAGCCTGTAAGACAATAGGTGGCAGCCATCTTTCATTTACAGTCTATAATTTCTCCTCCCCTGACAGCGTAAGCCACGAGGCAGAACAAAGAATAGTCTGAATACAGAAGATGCTGTATTAGATACGGCAGACACTTAAGCATTAAGTTCCCAGACAACACTAACAACGTCGTGTTTAAACAGATACAGTGAAAGCCTTTACTGCGTAGGATTCGTCAGGTGTGGTCATTACCCTGGTTAAAAATGAAGTCATTCACCTTTTTCTAAAACATAGCATCCATGAATCAATCAGCTGGAAATCGACTTCATTACCTGCCCCTCAAAAATAATAATCCTGCTCTTCTGCAAAAAAAAGAAAAATCTTGCGACCAGCAGTTGTTGACATAATATAATCATACTAATAAAAATCTGCACATAGGGCCCGTGAGTGCAGCACTGACCCACTTCATTATTAATAGAAGGAAACTGTGTTCACACAAGGAGATGGAGACTAGTAAATTCCATCATGATGACAGTTAAAATGTGCCTACAACACAATGAAATCTTCATTTCATCTGTTTTTGGCACCACCACCCTGCCCGAGAGCCAAAATATCTCCCCCAGCCACTTTACTGTTTGCTTACTGATGACACAGAGGCAGGAATGAATGCAAACCGTTACTTAAAGTCCTCCCGAAGGTAATACAGGATATGAAAACTTAACGAGCCACGGGGCATTATGATAAGATATATATGTCTATAAACACCTTGTTGGCTTTTCATTTGGGTCCGATGAAGGTGGCCGGGTACCATAAATCAATACTGCATGTATACCTTTAGCAAGAGAGTGCTAAAGAGAAGGCTTGCATCAAAAAGGTGAAGGAGAGAGGGAAAGCCCCTGAGTGTAAAGCACGTTCTACATATATCACATACAAGTGCCCCCCTTTGTGTGCACACACACTGACAAATAGAAGCACTCACGGAGAAATCGGAACTTTGACGAAAACAACAAATGAAAACCTTGAGTGTGAGTAAACAGACTCCTCTGCCTCCTGGGCTAAGAAGTGGCCTACTTATTTTCACCACAAATCACAGCGGTGAGACAGACATATCAGATATCATTACTCTTTAAAGCTTTAATCCAAGTGTTTGGGATGTTGGCAAGGTAGTAGGTTTACATTATTTTGAGTGTCAGGCAAGAGCCTTGTCCCCTGGCGGTTCAATGTAATACATCTAAAATGACGTAATTCTGCACTTAAACTTGCTATTTTTATTGCACTTGTGTGTTTATGTTATCTATTACTGCGTGATATAATGGTCAAAAAGTTCATTAAGGGACCTTGTCTACCTCTCAGCCTCTGTAACAGGAAGGGGAGGGACCATCGTACACTTTTCACTAAGTAGAAGCAGGATGTGTCGTTAGCATCGACAGTGAATCTAATGCTAGCTAACATTACAGATAAAAACACACTGTGTGCCTTGTAGTGCTGTTTGGTGTTTAAATATGTTCAATTTCCATCTTGTTAGTAGAAGGAGACTCGCATTATTTCGTACAGTCGGAGTTGGAAATGTTCCCAAAAATCAAGTTTGTAGTTCAACACCTTTGGTTCCCACAAGTGCGCAACTTGCTGTGTTTGATTTGAAACAATACTACATTATCCAAATAATGTACAACACAAGTAAGTAGTGTACACAGTGTACTACATGAAAGTGTGCTAACTTAAATATCCAAATTGAGACATGCTGTGTATAAGCTGTATTTAAATCTGCATTACTTAATTTTATGGCATTATGGGTGGAAGAGAAGCAGCTGACACATCCGACACATACAGACTACACTGACAGTCTCATTGGAGTTGGGCTTGTGGCACCTGACAAAGCCAAGTGTCTGTTTACGGCACTGTGAGTTCAGTTCAGGACAGGGCAGTTAGCTAATAAGCTAAAGTAACATTCCTTAAGACCTAACTTGTTTTCTCTTCTTGATTGTCCCATTTGGGACTATGCTGGTTTATTGTTTAAAAAGTGCCCACTTCTACTGAAATAGACGCATTATATCATTCTGTGTGCATTATGTCAGAGGTCTCCAACCCTCGGGCCAGGGACCGGTACCAGTCGCGAGAGTTGAGGCTCAGGTGTGAAATTTATGGTTTTCGTTGTTTTTATGAGTTTTTATCTTTATTTTTTATCGTTAACTCAGTTTACAGGGGTCTTTTCTGTGTGTTATGAATAAACTTTCTTCTTTTTTTTTGGTACCTGTACTGATTTTATTTTGTTGTATTTATCCATGACACCTTAAAGGCTGGTCTGTGAAAATATTGTCAGACATAAACTTGTTTGTGGCACAAAAAAGGTTGGGGACCGCTGCATTATGTGATCATTAGTCAATGCCATCTAAAACTGATGGTTACTGTTGTTCAGGGTTGGGAAAAGGTATGTCTTCTGACCAAGGGTGTAACTTTGCGTTCAGTACTGGGGGGTTAAGATCCCCACTCAGAAGGATGAGGGGATTGTCTGGGGACATGCAACCATGAACTTGAGGGACATCCCATTGTTAATCCATAGGTAAGTCCACCCTTTGCAGTTATAACAGCTTTAAGGCTTTCCAAAAGGTTTAGGAGTGTGTCTATAGGAATATTTGACCATTCTTCCAGAAGTGCATTTGTGATGTCAGACCAGACTTCCAGTCTGCGCTCTAATTCATCCCTAACGTGTTTTATCAGGTTGAGGTTAGAACTCATGCAGGTCAAATAAGTTGTTCCAAGACAGACATGCTTATCCATATTTTTACGGACCTTGCTTTGTTCACTGGTTCGCAGTCATGTTAAATCAGAAAGGGCCCGTTCCCAAACTGTTCCCACATAGTGAAATATTCCAGAAAGTTCGGACTCGTTCTTTCTGTCTTTATACACCCGTGGACATGGAAATGATTGAAACACCCGAATTGAATGATTTGGATGGGTGACTGAATACTTTTAGCAATATAAACAGAATGCAATGATTTGCAAATCTCACAGATCCATATTTTATTCACAGTAGAGCAGAGGAAGCATATCATATATTTCAACTGAGACATTTCACTCTTTTATGAAAAATACTGGCTCATTTTGAATTTGATGGCAGCAACACAACTCAAACAAAGTAGGGATGTGGCCCTATTTGCCAGCGTGTAGCAGCCCCTCTTTTTTCAGCAACAGTTCATAAACATCTGGGACCCGAGGAAACCAGTTACTGAACGTTTGGAAGAGAAACGTGGTCCTATTTTTATCTAGACATCTATATCAGGGCCTATGACAGGATCCAAATTACTTGGACATAAAGTACTTATTCATTTACACCAAATGTAAGCTTTGTAATAGGGGGAGGGGCGGGGGGTGTAATATGAAATATTTACTGAAGCAAAAGATGTTGGAGAGAAAATTAAAGTTTTTGACTGCTGAGTCTTTGGCATTTTCGCCCTTTCTTTTTGCAGTACCAGCAGAATATGTAAGTACCCTCACTAATGGCTTTTCCTAGGACTCCTGTCTCCAAGTAGTAGAATTCTAATAATAGTCTAAAGGTACAGCATAATGATCCACAAAGATGCAGGAATTTAAAAAACAAACAAACAAAGTATTTGCATCACGAATCAAAACAACCTGTGAATGTGTATACATTTTAAGGATTTAGTGTTAATTCAGCACTTCTTTGGCTTCAATTCCTCTCCTATAAACCATCAGGAAAATAACCGCCCTGCCAAAAGGACGCGAGCATAGAGAAGAATCTTGCAGAGGGGTGAAAGGGAGAGTTGTTTTCTGTGGCGGCTGAGCGGTGAGGGAGGGATGGGGAGTGTGGAAGGGTTGGGAAGAGGTGGGGATAGAGGAAGAGGAAAGGGAGTGGGGTGGTGTTACAGACCTAAGCAGGTGTGACAGTTCTGAAAGCTTTCATGGGGAAAAAAAGGTTTCTCTGGCCTTGTAGCGATGCTAAACTGAGCGTGACCCTCAGACTGAACCCAGCCATCTTTCTCCCTCACTCTCACTTGCTTTCGTGCCTAAACCTCCCAAGAACAGGAAAACCCTTCGCTGACAGTGTGAAGACTAAAGGATTTAAGTGTACAAATTCCTATTCTCCTTCTATTTGTCCTGCCACCGATTTCATTCTATCTCTATTTTCTCTTTACCGTCGCTGATGGAGGAAACATACTGTAGAGATAAAAGCTTTCCATTCACAATGGGATATCATCCATTTAGTGTCTCTTCTGATATGATGGTTTCCAACATGATTACATTTAGTCAATATGCATTGAATTATATTGGTTTTATGCCAGATGCTCAGCCAGAAAACATTATCAGAGCATGATATGGGAGGTTTTTAGCAAGCAGCATTTTATTGCTGTGGCAAAAAACCCCCCCAAAAAACAGTCCACTGCTCCATACTGAAATACATTTTGACAACAACATGACTTATTTATTCTAAATTCATCGTCCACGAGGATGAATCATTTGGTATTTCTCTGAATTCTCATTAACTACTAACAGCAAGCCACAGATTTCACTAGAATCTCAGTAACTACGTGGAACTGCATTTTCATGATGTTGTATCCAAGTTCATTTGGTAACCTTGTAACTGTTTGTGCCACCAGGAGGTTGTATGGAGAAGGATTAGGAACATCCTTCTTACTGTGCTGCTGATTCTGCATTAAGAGTTTAGCACACTAGTGAATTGAACTTAAATGGTTGATCGAGATATGCATTACACGTCCTACACACCAGCATGTGAGCGTTCAGTCATGCTAACGTTTGTCCCAAAGCACAGCTGTGCCAAAGTACAGCTTCACTGAGGCAGTAGTCCCTAAGTCCTGTTATACTGCAGTTTGTAAAAATGGCAGTGAAACTTGCCATAAGGAGCTGCTAAGAATTTCATTAGTTTGACTTTTAGTAGAGTTTCAGGCTCCCATGATGCTCCAAATGCTGTTTCACATGCTCTTCTGTCCTAACAAGGATGAAACTCCAGGGGAGCGGTGAATTCTTGCCATTTTTACGAATCTGTGGGGCATGAAAAATGGTCAGATGCAAAGATCTGGAATAGTATTGGCTTATATAAGCCTAACCCCAGTGTTTACCTCCTTCCATCTGCCCCTGTTTATCCCAGACTGTGGCCCTGTATGTTAGGGGACATGGGAAGTCCACACGAGCAGAAGGCAAGAGCACAAGCTAGCCGATTGGAACTCCTCCACCTGCCAAGAGAAGTAACTCTTCCTTTTATGAGCCAATTGAAATTCAGCTCACAGGCGATCCATTCTGTCAATGACATGAGGAGTCAGGACAACCTTGCAACCCCCAACACTAATAACACTGTAATGGTCAGAGATAGATCAAGCTGAGCGCTGATAGTTAGAGCAGGTCTTCGGCCTCTCGTAAGTGTTGACTGCAGTCAATTTTTGCCTTCATTTGTTTTGAGCAGATGCATGCCTGGGTACACCTGCGGTCGATCGTAATAGTTTTCAGTCCGGCGGCCGACTGACAAATG
Organism: Hemichromis elongatus; assembly: GCA_015108515.1. Lineage (NCBI taxonomy): Eukaryota > Metazoa > Chordata > Actinopteri > Cichliformes > Cichlidae > Hemichromis > Hemichromis elongatus. The sequence continues at coordinate 31,974 of VUQR01003333.1, forward strand.
ATCTGCAATTTCTGCTGTTTGCTCAAAAAGGGTTTGCCCGAGCATAATGCATGGCACTGTATGTACTCAAATAACCAATATACAGGAAACCGCCTTCTTTTACTTTGCATGGACCAGTCAGCTGTACCTTCTCACACCATGTGCTCCACAGAATGGCACTGCGAGGTTCATTACCGCTTCCAGAATCAATCCTTGAGCTGTCTCTCTCAGACATTCGGCTCACTGCTGCTTTTCGCTCACACATAAGTGTTTTTGAATCAATAGACAGCTGAGAGTAAAACGCGTAATTCGACTGAGAAAGGGTTTCTGTTGACAGACCCACTTTAAGCTGCACGGAGACCCGCTCCTTGTCGTGGTCGTCGCTGCCACTAAGGGGCAGTAGAGAGCCTCAAATGAACGCGGCACATCTTCAGGGCACCCTATCTTCACTGACATTCTGTTTACTAATTAAACACTGTGGGTGTCATCATCTATTATTATCCTGCTCATACCACTTAATATACAACCGATGTTAAAAGGTCCTGTACAACAGCACATAAGAGATATGATATATTTCTATTGCTACATATGTATGACTTTAACTACACAGACTAACTGCATTCTTCATGTGAGAAAACTGTAATATCCACGTGACAAACTGGAGTATTTTGGCTTACTTCTGCAGACATGACAGCAAACATATACGGACACATGTTAAAGCACATGGTCAGTCTTGACCACCTCTAGTTCAGTAATACCACCCTATTGTATCTATGAGAGTTCCCCTAATTTAAAGTGAATACAGTGTGGGGTGGAGGGCATGGGGGAATTGAACACCTTGTGGGAAGTCTAGACGTTTTTATTATGACTCCCAACTAGTAACTCGCTCCAGAGCGGGCACACCCATATCACTATCGAAAATCTGATAGTGGGACTGTCGCTCCTGGAGGCGGCGCATACGAACAGCACACAGTAGGCGGCGTCAGTCCGGAGAAGTACGTCCCTCTGAGCTCACTTCCGTCGGTTTGAGTTGGCTGTTCTTCCAGCAGCTTTTGTTCTCCCATTTCCAACTAGCCATCGCTGCTGAGAAGAGGGAACCAACCGGTTGGGAAGCGGCAAAGAATAACGGACCCGTCAGTCGCACAAAAACGCCACATGCAAAGCGCCGTCTGCAAAGAGGATACGCGGTTCTCCGTAGTTACATAATTGGACTACTTTTTCTTCCCCGTGTACTGTTGGGTTTATTTTTCCTCCACGCTTTATTTTTTTTGCACCGAAACTGACTCCCCCCCCCCTACACCTCTAAACTCAACAAAATGGAGAACGACGATAAATATCTCCCCGAGCTTCTGGCGGAGAAAGACAGCCTGGACTCGTCGTTCACGCACGCCATGAAACTTTTAAACGCAGGTAAAGTACTGTTACTTTGTTTTTGTTTTGTGTTCATTTTTTTTCCCACTGTACGCTTTATGCTCTGGAGTTAAAGAGAGCGGCACCTTGTGTTTGCGGACGGGACGTGAACTGCCCCGTTCACCGCGACACGGAGACGAGGTCCTGTTCATGGCTCAAAAACAAAGAAAATACGTGTGGGCGTTAAAATTAGTTGCTAGTGAACGAATGGCGTCCTAAAGATTAAACAGCTTTAGGCTACCGCTACACCATGGAGTAGCTACACTTTTCAGTCATTCCGACCAATTACCGCTTTCTCTCGTGCAGCATTTGTAGCACCTGCTCTTTTCTGTAACTGTCGGCGCTCGTGCGAGTTTAAACTTGGGCACGCGGGCTGTTTCCCGGCAAAGCGTCGTGTGCTCTCGTGTCCCTGTTGATATTATTGCGCAGCAGCCTGTAAATGTGCGCTAGTGTCCAGGAGCGGGGGTCACCTCGGTACTTTAAAGCCGAGAAGCGGCCTAGCAGAGGCGACAAAGAGCCTTTAACCGCGGTGCTTGCCGACCGCTGCTTAAGTGTCCTTGAGCAACAAAATTGCAGCCATGGCCGCCCCGGGACTGCTGCCTTGCGGCTGTGCTGGAGCTAGGACAAGTGGGAACACACTTAGTAGTACTGTGTGAGTTAGTCAGCTATCCCTGATACAAAAAATGTTAAAATCTAGCTATGACCGCTTTATATAAACAAAAGTGGTATTTAGTTATTTCAGCCTTGTTCCTCTGTCACTAATTCTGATCCATTTTCTGCAGTCTGGTTCTTATTTTATTTTTTGCTTGACTAACTTGTCTCAGGTAGCCCTGGTTATAATTAAGTTGGCCGTTTGGCTAACGTGATTTGGCAAATCAAGGTTGCGTGTGTGAAATTTGGAAGCGTGAACTAACCAGGAAGACAAAGTGTGTCAGAGTGTGCGGTGTGGATGGGCTCCCTCGGTGAAGCATCTACTCAGGCTTCCCCTGATATGCAGCTGGTAGACTGTGGTGTAAGCTGGCATGTTTGCACATTGAAGGCTCGGGAGTTGTCACAGTCAGGAGGGAGGAGGTGGTTTGAGATGGGAGTACTGCAATGGGTGCTGGAGGAGGGAGAACCAGGTGCTCTGCCACAAGGAACAGGTTACAGAGGATGCTAGCAAATACTTTGTGTTGTTTTGTTTTCAATACAGATTAGAGTTGGGCTGTTTTGATTTTTGTTAAAGAGTGTACAAGGTCCAAGATGATTTGGCTGGTCAGCTGTTTACGGTGACAGAATCACAGCAAAACTGTCTTTTAGACTGAACAACAGCCAGAGAATGGGCTACGATTTGTTTGGTAAATGGCCGAAACTATTCATCAGTGATCAAGTGGTTGCCTTTTAATGGCTCGCTAAGCTGTTTCACTGTTATTCAAATGAAAACAAATGTGCTCAGTGAAGCAGTCAACGCACTCGGTGGGAACTGCCGTTGGCATTCAGTTGATGTGGATTTGCTTGTGAATCAAAGACTTGTGGTGTGTGTTACAATCACAAGAACGGGCTAAAAAGTCAGTTGTCCTTTCCCCTCAGAGGGCCACAATTCACAGAAGTGATGGTGCGCCTCACACAGTTGGGAACAGATTTGTATTAATCCAACTCTAAACAGTTGATGGGTGTATGCACAACCAGTTTTTAAGCTTCCGTTGGAACTCTATCCTGGTAGCTCTGAATCCCTAAAATTGGTGCTTTCTGGTTCACGTAAGTGCTTCCCGTCATTGTGTTGTATGTTGGCACTGTGACTGTTTGATTGCCTGAAACGATCCCTCTCATCTTCCAGAAATTGACAGAATCCAGAAAGGTGAGACTAAAAAGGAAACGGAGACATACCTGGACCTTTTCACAACAAAGAACATCAAACTCAAGGAACGAGTGCTCATACCTGTCAAACAGTACCCGAAGGTGAGCTTTCTTTGTCTCCCCTCTTTTCTCCTTTCCTTCTGTCCTCTCCCGCTTCCCAGCGAAACCCCTCTTGATTTAATTTATCCTGCAGCTGTGTTTCAATTACACAAAGCCACAGGGTTACTTGGGAGTCTCAAATTACTCCTCTCAACCCTGATCTTTAAGCTCCAGAGTATAATTACAGCAGATACTGGCATGTTTTTAAAATCTCACTAAAAGGGATCAAAATGTTAAAATGACTATAGCTGGGATGGCTCTATATTTCAGTGTAATTCATACTGGTGCTCAGATCTTTTCCTGTTTCCATCCAGAGCCTTACTTAGGTTTATCATTTAACCTCAGGTGCATTCAGCCATATCGGTTCAATCCATATCTGGCTCAGACGTAAGGCTGCATTGATTTTAGGATGAGTGTTTGTGATAAAGGCTGTAATCTGTCCTGTAAAGCTCGGAGAGCATGCAGCAGCTGCGCAATGCATCATTTGCATGCAACTAAAATAAATAAATAAATAAAAAGATAAAAATAAAAAGATTAAGTCGCCAGAGTCTGCGTGGTGTCTCTTTTATGGCCTGTTGTGTAACTTCTGGTGTTCAGTGCTCTTTTTGAATAGTGCAAACCGCTGTATAAAGAACGAGATCTGTAGGTGCTGCTTCGTTTTCAGCGTCGGATCGATGAGCTGTAGGAGCATCTCCTGTTCTGTGAGGGTCTGATGACTGTCTGATCTCTCAGAATGGGGATGGACCAAATTGGATGGACTTTTGTCTGCTCCACTCCAGTGAAGCAGACAAGAGGCAGGTGAAGTGAGATAATATTATTCAACGCATTATGTTCCTGCAAGTGCAGCGAAAGCTTCCAAACTTTTAAGCCGAGCCAGCGAGTGACAGAAGCTGTGAGAGAGAGAGAGAGAGAGAGGGTGCAGTTTTTTAGATGAGTTGAGTTGCGGTTAAGTTAAAAATAATTGCAGACATGCATTTCAGACTTTGGCATTGCAGGTGTGTTGTGCACCCAGCATGCTGACCCTGTAGGGTTTTGTGGTGGACTGATGTACTCCAAATACAGTGGGAGTGGATCCCTAACACTGGCCTTGGGATTTTCGCACTGCTGTGTCGAGTACGTCACAGCTAATGAGCGATTCAGATTATAGGAGCTGCTTTTACCACTTCAGGTTTAAGCGAGGTTCCTTTGAGGCGGCTTTTTGCTAAACGTTTCTGGCAATGACAGCTAATTGCGGGACGCATCATACACACGGTAATTACTTTGTTGAAAGATCGAGGAGGTAAAGTTCTGGCTCAGTGCATGGATGATTGCAGTGAATAGCAAACGGCGTTATTACAGCCCTCGGGGGCTCATATCGACTTTGTCTGTTAAATCTACTACTTAAGGCTGCAGTATGTGCAACAAGAGCCCTGACAGACAGACGGTGATTGCCTCTCCCTCACTCTCCTGGTATTAAACTCGCCTCTGCTGTGATTGTCGGGCTAATTTTGTTCTGCTTTGTTTTGCTGTTAGTTCAATTTCGTGGGGAAGATTTTGGGACCTCAGGGCAACACAATCAAACGTCTGCAGGAGGAGACTGGAGCCAAGATCTCTGTGCTGGGCAAAGGATCCATGAGAGACAAAGCTAAGGTACCCCCTAAGCACACACACGCTTACACACATCTGGTGTTATGCACCTGTGGGAAGGTTACCTGAAGCAATAACACATCTGGCCTTTGCTTGAGCGGGATGACAGGCAGGGAGCCCAGATGGAGTCAAGTTGCTGGATGGCTCAGCTGAACATTAACACTCAGCCAAGGGCATTCAAACACTGCACATCTGCTCCAGAGTCTTCAGGATAGCCCACTAAACCTGTTATCTACCAGTTTGATGTAATTATCAAGCTATACAAAGGAAGGGAATACCGTATGTAACCCCCGTTGCCCTCCGAGGTGGAATGAATGTGATTTTCTCCTTGCATTATTCATTAAATGTTTGAACTGGCTTCTTCTTACTCGCTGTGATGGTTTTTCTTTCAGGAGGAAGGGCTGAGGAAAAGCGGCGAGCCCAAGTACGCCCACCTCTCCATGGAGCTGCACGTGTTCATCGAGGTATTCGCGCCCGTGCCCGAGGCTTACCTGCGCATGGCCCACGCCATGGAGGAGGTCAAGAAGTTCCTGTTTCCGGTGAGTTTGCCAGTTTCGCTTTTAGCCTTTGTGAACTTGCCTGCGTGGAGGTTTGTAGAGCGCTTTGTGCCGTTCATTAACTGCAAAACTGAGCCTGTAAAAGGTCAGCAATGTGGACAACACTCGGCACCTTTACAGAGGGAAAGGGATGTTGGGAGATTTCTCAATTTTAATTTGTTGTTTAAGTTCCCCCATCAATGGTGATGAGTGCACGCAGAAGAGTCAGAGTGAGAATAGTTGAGGTTGAGAATAGAGGCGTTTTAATCGTAGTTTAAAAGAAGCTGTTTTTTTAAACTATGGATTTACGTCTCAAAGATCACCTCACACAAAAACAGGACTTGCTTCTGCTCTCCTACTTGTATAATTGAAACAGCAGTTCCTTTTCTCAGTGATATCTGAGCCCTTGTACAGGCTGAGCTCTGGCTGCAGTAAACGATTATTTTCATTGATCTGAGTGCCCGTTCTGTTCTCAAACATAGTCTAATAAATGCCCATTGAAGATGATGACAATGCTTATTTGCGGTCTTAAAGCCCAGGTAGCTCTTTGAGAAGGGTTTTGCCTCATTTCCTAACATGACTTGTTTTCACTGCCATACGAGAGGGAAATATAAATAGTCAGCCCTGTTAAGCTGGAATTGGGGAATTAATTGGTATTACTTCTTGAACAACAGGAGATTAATTGAATCACAAAGTAGTTGCCTCTTAATTTTAAACTAAGTAATTGGCTAATCGTCTCGGCTCTGATTTGAGCTTCGTGCGCGCAGTCAGCAAGTTTTTCTTCAGGCCCATTTGCACACAGATGTAGTTTCATTATATGATTTTATTTTCCACTTGGGTTTTAAGCCCGTTATCGATTAAACGTTGAGCAAATCCTTACAAATGCCTTTAAATCTGAAAATAACACTCACCCGTACCCACTTTAATGCAACTTCATGATTTCTTTATTTGCAGACGTTAGAAGTTGTTTTGTATCGTAAACGCGGTTCCCCCGCCACCTAGCTGGGAAAAGTTTGTGAAGCTACACCAAAAGTGTTCTCGTGGTAATCGAGTGAAATTACGCTTGAGAAGGGTGGAGAGAGACGTAGTGTCCTGGTTAGACAAAGCTTTGGGAGGAGGGCCTGCTAGGACAGCCGGAGGAGATTGAGTGGGTATTTACCTGGAGCAAACACACTCTGCGACACAGTCCAGGCACGTAAAGCAATCAGCTTAAGAGGAGGAATTGGGCCGCTTTCACTGTGTCAGCAGGGTTGCCCCCTTCATGTGGCTTGCCTACTTTTCTGCTTTCACCTGAGTCTCATTCTTCAGAGAGGAGAATCGGCCTGGAGATGCAGAGCTCCGAGATAGATATGTGGCCGTATTCACTCTGCGCAGCCCACGCCTGCTTTGTTGGTTTTATGCTGAGAGATTCTTGAGTGCCGGCCAACTCGGTGTGCTGTCGGGCCCAGCTGAAGCCCACAGTCCTCTCACAATGGCTCTCACCAAAGCAGGCCAATAGGCCCAGGGGTTTGTGCTGCCTTACATTTTTTTTTTAATTAGTGTGCAGTGCACTATAGAAAGAATAATTTGGATCAGAGGCTAGATGAATGGGCTGATGAACCAGCTGCGGTGTTGGTGTTGCAGTGTTATGTAAAAATCCGCCGCTTACAGAAGCTGTCGTTACAGTTTAAGACCATAATCTGTCAGGCGTGACGGCCTTCATTTAGAGCAAGGCCATGTTTTAATAAATGACTCTAATGGAGAATGGGTGGATGTAATTTGTTGCTGAAACTTTTATGTATTGCCTCTACTTCTGCTTAGGTATTCCACAGGGATGTTCCTGGTGACTAATTTGCTTGGGGTGGGTCAGATTGATGGACTGGTCTTAAAGTAGGACAACTGCTCAAACTGAGTAAAGTCTAATAGAGGAGTTGTCTGAATGCACATCGGTTGTTGATTTACGAGACATTTAAAATCACATTCTTCAATAATTATTTTAAGTTGGCACAGGTAAAGTCTCATGTTGATGGCTGCGCGCGTCAAACAGCAGTTCCACGTTAACACATTGCTGCAGTGGAGTGGCTGTGTGCCAGCTTACTCTGACATGCAACTGTTTGTATTTTAGATCACAGCAGTTTTGGTGTCATACTGGTCCAAAAGGCTGTCAGCTGTCTTCAGGGCAAGAGAGGAGGTTGCTGCGGAAGGGCTGAATATAGGTCCATCTTAGTTTTTTCATAAGAAAAAGTTAGTTTATTTGACTAAGGCAACGAGTCTCCCACAGCCCTGTGATTCCAGCAGGGTTTGTCTCCTTTGTTCGTCCTCATCCTGTTTATTTGTTTAAATCTGCACATCGACCAATGTGAATGCAGAAGTATTTCTGTCCTCCATCGATCGTAACGTCTACAGACCCTTGATTAAACTCAACACCTTGTTGGGTAAAGACTTTGCATCCTCTGCAGCATCAGCTGCACTGCTCCTCCCTTCAGATGAATTTCTAATCAGTCAAATGCTCTGCCTGCTTTTGCTGCAGATAAGTTGAAAGCTGACGTCTGCATCTCATATTCCAGTAGATGTTCGTTTTTGTTTTTTTTGACATCATTAGAGCTCTGTCACTATTCCAGTCTGGGGAGAGATATGAAAAAGAATTGATTGGGTCACAGTGCAGCTCTTGTGATTGCTCCCAAAAGAAAGGCGGAGGATTGGGTTGCAGGATTTGTGCTGCTCAGACAGGCAGCTTGGCTAACCCACCCCAAGTTATTGTTTTTGCAGATAAAATAACGTAACTGCTCATGCAGTCACACCAGACTTGTCAAGGAGTGCGCAGAGAAGTGATTTACATTTTGTGCATGATGGAGAGACACAGGAAGGCACGGAGTGTGGATGGATGCTTTCCAACCTCCAGCCTCCCACATCCACATCCCCCCCTTCTCTCTTTAACACTCTGAGTCACTGGCACTGAGACTTTTTCTTCCAGTCGCTCTGTTAGCGTCGGGAGGGGTGGCGTGTTTTGAGCAGCTCAGAAATTATTTCACTCTTTTATTCATCACTCCTCTATCCACGCTGCCTCCTTTCCTTTGTTTTTCGTGTTTGCATAGTCACTTTTCTATTTCTTTTTTTGTATTCGTATTATCTTCCTCACTCTGTGTGTGTGTGTGTGTGTGGGTTTGTTTGTGTGTATAGGATATGATGGATGATATCTGCCAGGAGCAGTTCATGGAGATGAGCTACCTGAATGGAGGCCAGGATCACGGAGCCCGAGGCCGAGGTGGCCTGCCAGTCAGGGGCCGTGGTGTCCCCCCTGCAGGAGCACACAGGTGAGGAAGTGCACACAAACACGCGCAGCTTTGCATAACAGCTGCTTCGTCACTGCTAATCTATATCGTGAATGTTTGTATACACATGCTTACATTTTTATTGTTGTTCAAGAGTATTGTTGTTTAATTTAATTAATTAATTGTTGCTTAATGCTTGGTGGAGTCATCTCAGGCTCATTAACGGTTGTCAGAAACCTGAGTTTTATATCACATGTAAGGGTTGATATGAAGCTACAACCATCTACCAGTGAACTGAGCTTACCCTGCCAGTAGTTTAAAGCTCACGAAATAATTAAAAGTTTAAACAAACTAATTTTCTTGGCTGATATATCGGATGTTTACGTTGCCAAGTTTCTCTATCAGCCTTATAAATCCTGTACCAGTTAGTCTGTAGAGCTGGGTTGCTGTTTCCCCCTGTTGGTGTCTCTATGCAAACCTGCCTGTCTGGTCTATACATTTTCCACCTTCAACAGGCTGTTTAAAACCTGCATACAAATGTATAATTCTGTTTGAGTTTTATTTGTTTATTTATTAATTTTTAAAAATAAAGGCAATGTGAGCAGGAAGCATAAATATGTTACGGGATTGGCTGCGTTAGTTCAGTAAGAGTTACTTGTAAAGAACTATTTGCACCAGCATTCAGAAACTAATATGTATACTTTGATTTTGTTAAATAGAAAACAAACTATAGTAGATTTGCTTTGTCTTGTCAGAAAGAAAGTACCATTTTGTTTATTTGTTAGCACTCTTAACTGAAGTGAACTCAGTTTTGCAGTTTTCCCATATTATAAAATATTTAGAATTAATATAACATCTGCAAATATTTCCAAAGACATCGGGTTCTATTTTGGGTTTTTTTTTTTTGTTCTACTTGAATACTAAAGTGGCCCTCCAATGAGGTGACGGTGCCAGCAGTGGCCTGCAGCTCATTTAAGTTTGAGACCCCCGCTGTAGACCATCACGGCAGTAACTCAGAGTTCTTCGTTCCAGGGGTAGAGGAATGCCGCCCCGTGGTGCTGCCGCCAGGGGAGGTGTGACTCGAGGTGGCCCAGCCAGAGGTGGCACAGTGAGGGGTGCCCCAGCAGGCAGAGGAGGACCTCCCGCAGCACCCGCCAGGGGAGCTGTGGCACCTCGTGCCAGACTCCCAGCTGGAGGGCCTCCCCAGAGGATGCCACCACCGCCTCCCCACCAGCACAACCCCGGTGCAGCTGCTGAAAGTTATGACGAATATGTAAGTACCACTGCCAGTGGAAGTGAATTTATCCTCTCACGTTTATTTTGTAGGTTATTATTGTCATACACAAATGTCACTTCTAGTCTAGTATTTGATAGGGTAGATATAAGAAATGTGCAGAGACACGCCTGCGTTTAGTGTGCAGACGTTATGCTTTCAGGTTTGACGTCACTAAATCTGACCTCTCCACCGCTCGTCTCGCCTCAAGAAGATTTTTCTTGGCGTTCTGTTAGCTTTGAATTGCTTGTCCGTCGTCATAGGAATAAGTGATTTCAGATGCTCGAGACATAAGGGGAGCGTGTCTGCTTTAGTACAAGTGGAGTTCTTCGGGGACATCTTGACATTCATGATTCACGAACAAGACTCTCCTTAAATCTCACCCTATTTTTTTTTTTTCCCCTCTCTGTTTCCTTCCCTCTCCAGGGCTACGATGAGAGCTACACAGACACGGCCTACGAGTCTTACGACAGCTATTACAGTCAGCCGCAGGCGTGAGTGAATCAGACGTCTCTTTGGTTTTCACCTGCTTCTCACAGAATGCACACACATCGCCCAGTTGCTAGTTTCACTTGAAAAGGGATTTGAGAGCAGGAGTAATACTTTTTAGCCACTCTGCACAAATTCAGCGTTGGTAGTACTTTGTGTTTCATGGTGTGGATGCCAGTGTTATTTAGAAGGACCAGCCGGGACTCAGATGTTCCATAGTAGAGAGCCAAGCTTTGATCTTATTCGTAGAAGCCAATTAGCGTCCCCCTAGACGTTACAGTCAGCTGCTTGATGCTTTTCAAAGATTAAAAGTGATTTTTCTTTTTATTCTTCTTTCCCCATTTATGACCAACAGAGAGCCAGAATATTATGACTATGGACACGGAGAGACCACAGAGTCCTACGAGTCCTATGGTAAAGAACAATTTACTTTTTTATTACAATAAAAGACAAACATCTTATTGAATCCATCCTCTGTATGTCAATGCGTGTTGGTGTTTGAAATATGCATGTACATCAGCCCATAATGGCTCTAATTGTCTTTAAAAACAGTGCCATCAGATTTTATGTTTTTCATGCGACGGATAAAAAAATCAGCCAGATTAATTTTTCCAAAGTGTACATGGTGTCAGCTAATATTGATCTTATTGATCAATATCACTGTCAGCTGATAGAGTGGCACTGATACTGAGATCTATCAGCATCAGTGCCATCATGTCACATTGTTTTCTGCTGGGTAAATGTTAAAGATATTATAATGAAGGCTAGAAAACAAACAAAGCTATAAGGAAGACACTGGCATTGACCAGATTGTTATATTAAAGATCTCACAATTGCTGGATCCTCGGTGTGAAACATCGATAAACCATAATGTGATGGTACCGTTCTTCACCCTTATTTCACAGTTAAATGTTCTTTAACGTTAAAGTCACACTGTAGAGTTTTTGACTTCTTGTTGATGCCGTGCACGGTCAGATAAAGGATTTAGTGCTTTTCCAACATGTCCGATAAACTAAACGGTGTTTTAGCGAGACTGTAGAGAAGAGAAACCTCCACAGGGCAGCTCTAATGCGCGCTCAGTCAAAGGCTCTTTGTTAGAAATGTTGAATTATTGATGTGTTTATCTTTTTTTTTTTTCCGCTTCCTCTCCAGGCCAGGATGACTGGAACGGCACCCAGCGGACAACTCCAGGGAAGGCCCCTCCCCCCTCGCGAGGCGGCAAGACGACTTACCGGGAGCACCCATATCGACAGTACTGAAGCGGACTCGCCACCCTTAGTGTCGCCCTGACAAGCACCTGTCTACCACGGCAGCTCTCGCTTTAAGAAGCCCGACAAAAGTAATTGTCTGTTTTGTCTTTGGTTTGGTCTTTTCCTACGCCGGACTTTATACAAGAGAGCAAATTGGGAACTGAAAATCGGAACTGGTTTTTGAGATTTGACCGCGACCTCCCTCCCCCACCCCTTCTTTGTCGCACCAACCAACCATCCAACCAACCAACCAACCAACCAAAGCGGCTTTTAGATGGGTCAGAGATGAGACGTTGGCGTTCTATATAGTTTTTTCTTTGAGTTATTGTTTAGTTTTGCTGTCATTTTTTTCTCTGACCCTTTTTTACCCTCCTCTGGCTTTTTTGCATTGTTGATCGTTAATTTTTACTTATTTTATTTTATTTTTTATTAACTGTTTGGGAATAGTCGTTTCTAGTGGAATTAGTGGCTCATTATCAACTTGTCTAAGGAATCCATTTTAATTGTTTTTATATACATATATATAAAGAATCTGTTGAGGGTCAGTTGCAGATTCCCATTTAGGCTACATTTCAAAATTCTGTTAATATAACCAAATAAAAGACCTTTTAAACGTTCAGTTATGTAATATAGAAACAAACAAAAACCCAAATCCTTAAATGAAGCAAAGGCTAAATCGAGTACAATTCATTCTTGATTATGGTTTGTTGTTTAAATAGTTCTAAAACGTTGTCCATTTAGACTTAGGCAGCAATATTTGTCATTGTACTTAGAGTTTTGAAATATAGCCCTAATAGACACTGTTGAGATGGACTGTCCTCATATCCTCAATTTGTTTGTCATGTAAAAAAAAACAAAACAAAAAAAAACCAATTAATAATTTTAAGACTGAAGACAAAATGTTTGTTTAATGAGAACACGGCCGAGACCTGGTCTCACCTGTTGTGCTAGAAGAAAAAAGAAAACCACGGTTCAGGTCTTGATTTTGTGATCTGACTCTACATAAACTGCATGCACAAAGTACACAAAGAAGGATTGGGACAAAAATCTCCACATGGGTCTTCTCTTTCTATAGAGAAGGGATCCTGCAGCTCAATCCGATCTCTTGTACATATTTTAAAACATCCTAACTGTACTTATTCTGCCACTAGTATCTGTACCCTCTCCATAAAATGCATTATGCTATATGTGTAAGCTTGCCTAAATAGGTTACTAAATCTGTCCAAAAGATGTTTTGCAGCAGTTTGTCAATAAAGCTTAGTTTGTTTTTTATGAAACTTAACTTGCTTTATTTGTTTCCTGTCCTAGTAAAATTCTGAAATGGCCTTTTTTAAACCAGCAGTCAGATGTAGGTGTTTTCCTTTGTTTCTCATTCAAAAGCGCTTTTTAAATCTAAATGAATGTATTGACGTCTGAAGACTTTAACCCTACTAAATGATGTCTTGATTGATTATCAAAAGAGCACAACTTATTCTTTCTCTCTCTTTCTATACTTTTTAAAAAGGACCCAGAGGTAAGACCTCTAAAATAACCTGGATAGCTTCCTAATGTGTATAGAGTTCTAAAGCATTGAATGCCTGGGTATGTATAAGACTTTTTCAATCCTCTTACCTGTGGTCATAATCCTTAATGAGAATTGCTTTTATAGCATCTGAAAATTAACTGAGTTCAAACCACCATTCAGCTCTAGGCTTCATTGTCATGAATGACAGCTGGCGCGATGGCTACTTTAGTACAGAGTGTAATGGCAGTGCAATGGAGAGGATGGTTATAACCTAGAGAGCTCCACTGTAAAGGTAACCTAACCCTAAATGTTTAATTTCTTAGTGTGTTTATCCTTTGACATAAACTTTCTGGTAAATGCGTACAATTTCTTAAAATATCATTACAGTCATGGCATCAAAAAAGAATCGACTCAAAAGTAAGAAAAACGTAACTTCCAATATCATACAGTAGTGGATTTCATGTACCAAAATAACTGTGCTGTGTACTAACAAAATATATTAGGATAGTGTTAATGCAACTCTTGCTAAAAAGAACAAAGCCAAATCTGTCATCATCTTCTGTACAGTTGAGCTGCTGTTACTCTTTTTATTTGCTGTGTAAAAGTTGCTTACTGTAATATTTCCAAAGGTTCTGCCTGTACAGAGTTATCCGAAAACGAAAGCTTGAGTTGCATGAGCATATCTTCTCCTGTAGATGTTGCATGATCTGTCTCGAGTTTCTCCCAGTGTTTTTAGACGAGGTATTGATTTGGGGTCTGTCCTTCCTCCAGGCACAGCTGTCGGTCACCGAGTGCCCGGAGACTGACGATCTGCAGGACGGAGACCATGCAAACGTCAGGTTGGTTCGCTGCTACGCTCTGTCCATTTAAGAGCTGCGCTGCTGCTGCTGCTGCTGCTGCTGCGTGCATCCTGGTTTTTCAATTTTATTTATTCAAGGCCAAATCACAACAGCAGTTGCCTTATATGGTAAGGTAGACCCTACAATAAATACATACAGAGGAAAATCCCAACAGTCATATGACCCCATATGAGCTTTGGCGACGGTGGGAAGGAAAAACTCCCTTTTAACAGGAAGAAACCTCCGGCAGAACCAGGCTCAGGGAGGGGCGGGGCCATCTGTCGCAAAGTATAAATCCCACTTTAGGAAAACATCATTGGCTCATTCACAGTACCAATCCTGCAAAAAAAAAAAAAGAAAACTTCTCAGATTATCTTTGAGATTCATGTCATTTGACAACTAATGAAAGCTTTGTTACAAAATGAGTGCTAATCAGTTTTACCCTTACTAATGGTAAAATATTGTTTCTTTAAAGTTACGTATGGATTTAACATTTCTTAAGTCCTCTATACATGTTACCATTGTAACATTGTAATGGTACTACTATATAATAACTGTTAATAAATAAAGCAAAACATATTGAGAAATTTACCAGATATAATACAAAAAGATTAAATCCACAGTCTTGAGAGAGTTTTTATGAGGGACATAAGGAGACAGAGCTGAAATGTTTTTCTGAAACGACTCGTCCTCTCATGTTTTATATCAGTGTAAGACTAGCCTGAGAAATATCTACACAGTTTGTAGGCAACGCTCTTTAACATTCAAAGGCACTGGTACGGTCACTTAACTCCACCCACCCCGCTGCAGACGCCTCTGGCTCCGTTCAGCTGGTGTAACATTATGCAGCAGCAGCACGTTCATGATATTCACAGCATTTCAAAGGTTGGTTGATTCTGATGATTGCCCGGGCTCCCATAAGTCGACTCTGCTTCTCACAATGCCTGTGAATCGGCGTGTGGCCGCGGCTAGCCTTCAGCAAGTCTGAGCGAGGGAGGAGAGCTCGATGCCGGTGTCGGGGTGGTCTCGGGAAAAGTGACTAATGAGGATCTGTAGCCTCACTCACTTTGACAGAAGGAAAAGATCAGCGTGAGCACTCTGGCCATTCCTGAAATGGAACGAGAGGGGTTGGGCGGGGGGGTGTTTTTCTTACGATGTCCTGTCTGTAGCTTCAAGACAGGAAAAGTTGAGTGATGGCTGGAAAAGTGTTGCTTGGTGTTCAGACTTTGAGAAGCTGGCAGAGAAAGTGGATAACAAAGCATTTAAGGCCATTTTAAATGTGGCGTTTTGACAGAAAGGTCACCTACTTGTTAGAAGAATGTGCTCAACATGGTTATTTTAAGGAAGAAAATCCCTTCTTTAAAAAAAAATTATATAGATGTAGAGATACATAGCTATATCTATCAAAATCCTCTCAATGTAGCGGCTTCAAGTCCAGGCTTCTCAGAATTGCTGAATTCCGCTTCGTGTTTCTTTCAAATTGCTGGAAAACGCTCTGAATCGGAGCGCTGCGAACACATTAGCTGTTGATTGAAATGGTAATGCGCTAATCCAAAATCGCCAGTCTTGCCAATAATTATGTTTCGCTTAAAAATGTTGCTTAGTTACAGCAGAAGAGCTGTGCTGCTTGGCAGGAAAATGACCTTTTAATTATTGCAGCCAGTGCTTAAAAATTGAATTAGAAAAAGTGGCCTCGTATTTAAATCTAAATCGCCGCAGAGCAGGAAACAAGGGATGACTTAGGGACATTAAGAATCAGCATTGTGTATTTACATGTCCTCTCATGCCAACATCTTTTTTTTTTTTTCCTTTTCTTTTTGTCTCCTCTGCAGTTGAAGCCGTGCACGGGAGCAGCTCAGCATGGTGGTCGTGGTCAGACGGAGCTGAAAAGGAGTGGCCTCGAGGCCCAGTTCTGTTCCTGGCAAGGAGTTGTGGGAGGTGATGGGGCTGGGCGGGGGAAGGGAAAAGGAGCAAGTGGGTGGTGAGAGGTGGCCGGCTGCCATGTCATCCAAAGGAGCCAGCTGATTTAGAGGTTGGGGGGGAGATGAGGAGAGAGAGAAAGGAGCCGGTTGAGACTGCAGCTGGTCAGCGAGCAGAGACGCCGGGGCCGACTGACAATCCAGAGACTTCTATTTCACGTGGACTCTTTTCTGCTATTTATACATTTCTTGTCACTATCGAATTAGAGCGCATTATTCTCGTGTTAATTATTTTGAAGTCTGGAAGACGCCCACCGGAAGCCCGCGCTGATCGCGTACACTTATGCGAGCAGCTCCCGCAGACCACCCCGTGGTCCGAGCAATGTAATTGTCACAGCCTAATTTACCATAAAATGAGCACTCCACTTATAGCGAGCTGTGAAATCATTTTTAATTTCTTTTAACCCTTGAATTTGATGTAAAAGGAAACTCTTACTTCACATCAAGACGCGCTGTATCCGTTTCACCAGCACTCATTTGGAATCCAGGCTCAAGAGTTGGAGATGATCAGCGACGCGCATGCTCGCCACCTCTCGCACGAGTCCTGCGCGGCGCCGCAGATAACGAACGCTAATGCGGCGCTTCCTATTTGCATGTGCTTGCATGTACTCTCGCCGCATTCATAAGCAGCGCTGGCCTGTTCTCTGCAGTTCAGCATCCAAGTATTATAATTCGACGAGATGGAGTCGCATGTGAGAAAGGGACAGAGGGTGAAGGCAGACATTACTAACATCCCTGCCATCCATCCATCTATCCATCATGCTTGTGTTGATTTGATTCCCTTCTCTGCCATTTTCTGCCATTATCACTGATGATATTACAGCTGCCTGTGGTGCCGAGTTACATTTAGAGGTCAAAACTGTACTTTCCTGTATTAAAAACAAATTTGTGTCCCGATCCGCTGGTCAGAGGCAGCATTAGCCAAGTCAGAGGCTCCATTTCGTTTATTGAAAAAGCCAGCAGCTCGGAGGACAGAACATTAGATATTAGGATAGAAACCATCATTTGAGATGAAATGTCAACGGGCCATAGCTAAAACAGACCATTTTTCAGTCTTTATGTGCCATTATGTCTAAAATAATGATTTCTGCGTCTCCTGTAATCTAATGAAAGATGAGTGATGGTGTGGAAGCCGCCTCCTTTGTTTGGATCGATGGAAATGTCAAAAGTGAGGTTTGGAAGTAAATACTACTGTGCATTGATCAATAAAAGTTGACTTGAATATGAAAGCTGTGTATCGGTCATCTGCATAGGTGTAGATTCTGGGAGGAGGGCTGGGCACAGATATCACATCACGCTAGTATTTAGAAGTGCACATCTTTGACCCGGGGGGGCTTTTTTGATGTTTTTTGTTTTTTCGATGTTGTTGTTGTTGTTGTTGTTTAGTCCCAGTTCTGGTAGTGTCACAACACCAGGTTATCATTACCAAGAGTCAAAATTGTTCTTCTGGTGTTTCGTGGAAGCTTTTTTTCTCTTGGGTGCAGTGTGGTTACAACAACAGACTATACAAAGAGTGGAAGTCTATGTGGTGCTGTCACCTGCTGGGTTTTAAGTCTGTATTTTGAAGCATCAACTTTAATGACTTTTGCAGCCAGAAGGCATCAGATTTGGATGAGAGGGAGAACGACAGTTCTCTGAAGCTAGCAAGCTTGGTTAGCAACCTGCTACCATAAACTATCAACTTCTGGATGCAGCAGACCAATAAAATACTACAATTTTTACTAAAACCCAAACTGTTGTTTTAAATGATGGCGTTAAGATGGTCAAAAAGGCCAACAGCTACTTAAATCACTCACATTGGCCTTTGCTGGGTCTCACCTCGACTTACCAGCTACAACTGTCTGTGTTGAGACAACAGACACTTCTTTAACTCCAACATTAAGGTGGAATAATTAGCACAAAATAACCACAGTTGTTAGAAGGGGGCTACTAAAGGAAGTCAAAACTGATTTCAAGCATGTTTTTATCGGTTTTTTTCTGGATTTAAAGTTGCCTCACTTAGTTTTTTCTTGTCCCCAGACGTTGGTGACAACAAGCAGGTGACACACAAGACTAACACCAAGTTTTTTTTTTTGTGAGTTTGCTCAAAAACAAAACTAAGTTGGCTTTTTTTCTTCTTTTTTTTTATATATATAATAGCACAAAGTGTATATAAATGATAAATCAGTCAAAAACACAGCAACTAAATATTGTTTAAGAAGAAGGTAACAAGCAATAACAAAGCAAAACTTGGTTAAACCAACATAAATAAAAGTCACTGATACGCAGTACTTTAATACAGCTGGCAAACTGCAATGACTCAGTCATGCCAGCCTAAAGGTGTAAAGACGCCTGTGAGTCAGGCGGCAGCAAGTTAGCCCAGAGATGGAGAGAAGCCAAGAAGCAGCAGAAGTGTCGGCACCAGAGTGGAAGAACTGGACGGCAACTATCTGACAGAAGGCGGCATTTGGATCGCTTTGTTGTTTAATAAAAAGAAATAAACTATAAAAGAGAGGTGTGCATTTTTACCCAGCACAGCTGCACTTCGGGACCATGTTCACAGCACACAGGTTGTAAGAAGCACCAGAGGAAGCAAGGAAATCAAAATGTTTAGGTCAGTACTGCAAGAGGCACTCCTATGTAATTGAACCTAAACAATGGGCCACTTTAACGGGCTTTACAGCAGATACGAACAAGATCTGAACTACATCATAAATCAGTATATATAATCACAACCATGCACTACACAGTGTAGTTCACAAAGCTAGAGTGAATTTATTGAACTTGGTTGTTAAAGAAATGACCTAGTGTGCATTTATAATTAACTTTACCTAATTAAATTAAGAATTCGGCCTTTCACGGATTATTTCCTTTGCTTCGCTTGGTGACAAAACTGCAGCTGTATGTGAGTTTGCCGGTCTGGTATTCGAAGGCTCATCTTGTTAAAGTTAAGAGACTCCATCACGTTTAGGTGTGTTGTTGATAGTTTCCTAACTGATGTTGCCCATCTACTGTTTTTCATACTTTCATGAATCAAGACAATGATAAAATGGCAAAAAGACAAACTACTATTAGTCTGCAATTTGTGAGTGAAATATGTCAAGTTGGCACTTCCTTGTTGTTATTAATAACACAGTGAAAATAACATATCTACGTACAAAGAAACTTCCATTACCTTCTTGCACTCATCTAGAACCTCATAGATTTAAAACAGAAATAACTCAACAAGTAGCTCAATTTAAATAAGTTGTATATTATTTATATAGTGTGATATCACAACAATAGTCAACTCAATGTGCTTTGAATTGCAAGTTAAATAAATCCCAACAATCAGATCACACCCTAATGAGCATACACTTGGCGTCAGTGGGAAGGAAAAACTCCCTTTTAACGGGAAGGCACTGCCAGCAGAACTATGCTCATAGAGGAATAGTGATGGGTTAGGGGAGGGACTCGGGACAAAAGACACTGTGGAAAACATCCAAAACACAGGGTGACATAGCTGCTGCAGGACAGCAACTGACAATCACTTGGGTCCCTGTCCCAAATCATTAACTGCATGTTGGTAATCGGTCCGCTTCAATAAATTAGAGATCAAAGGTTTGGCAGTTTATCTGAGAGTGCACTCAGTCCAACTTGGACTGCGATTGTTTGGAGACAAGTTGCCTCCCACCCGGCAGTCTTCTTGTAGTGCAATCACTGAACAACCACTGATTTTTTTCCTTTAGTTGCAAAGCGATTGCCTTCCTACCTTTACTGTAGTGTTACTGAGCCATTACTGTTGAAGCTGGGAGTGGAAAAAAGGCAGTAAGATAAAAAAGACCTGCGTCCTTCAACTGGGTCCTTTTTGATGTGAGTAAGTAACATTTACTAACCCGAGCAAAATACAGTAATCATCTTTTTTCTGACCCCAAGACCTAGAACCAGACAAGCACTGAAAAAGAAAAGTAAACCATGTCTGTATATGCGACCTGTCAAAGTGAACCGCAACCTGTTGTCTTTTGTTTTTTTCCATATATAGATATTTCTCCTACATAATTAATGTAGAAAAGGCACACAAAAATTTGGTGAAGTGCATTTTCCTCGAAATTCTACTCAAGCAAAATGTGCACGTGGACATCTGTGATGTCCTTGCAGCTGTCTTTGTCACACACAGCCCTCTGATACTGCCCACCTTTATAGTCAGCTGGCGCTCTGTGATCACATGTGGGAGAACAAGATGGATGGAATAAGCAAGAGACAGGAGCCAAGACCGTCCTGTCTTATTCAGGGTGGGTGGATGTGTTAAAATGCTCTGAGTGTGTGTTAGAGGTGGAGATACTGTGGGCAGATACGTTGGACAGCTGGATTGAATCTTCTGGTCCTGACGGATTCACACCATCGAGGAACATCGCATGCTGATGCCTGTGAAGACGGTGACAATCAGCCTCCTCCAGATACACATCAGCTGCTGTTTTCTCAGCAAAGGTATTAATCTAAGTGACTGAGGGTGATCGGAGTAAAATGAGATGAACCCCTGAGGGTCAGTGATGTTCCAGGGGAACTGAAGATGTGTACAGGTGGTTTCTATAAGTCTGTGCCCTCATGTTTATGTTAAACAGGTAGAAAAAAGCTCAGATGATGGGCCTCAAAAGTATACAGAGGGTAGTTGGCTCGTGTTAAAATGTTAATCAGAAATTTTTGTATCAAAGAATAAAGCTGTATTGTGGTTAGATCCTGAGCCCAGTGTAACTCCCCAAACTGTGACCACATCCTGAGAAAGAAAGTACAAAGCTCACAACTGCTCCTTCTTAATTCAGTTCAATTCAAGTGTATCTATATAGTTGCAAATGACAACAACAGTCAGCTTTAAGGCAGAGAAAACAAAAACATTCAGATAACCTATGGGTAAGCACTTGGCAACAGTGGGAAGGAAAAAATCCCTTTTAACAGGAAGTAACCTGCAGCAGAACCAGGCTCAGACAGGGGCAGCTGTTTGTTGCAATCAGTTGGAGGGGAGAGGAGGCAGATGGGACAAAAGACACGCCACTCAAGAGAGCCAGAGATTAATAATAACTAAGGATTAAATGCAAAATGGTGTATAAACACATCAGCATTCATGGTGGTAGCCACACTGTTCCAAGCACTAGAAAATTAGTTTACACAGCAGCGATGCTTCCCTTGCCCCTTTTCTCTTGTTAAGTCAGCTATTCACCCTCAACTTGTAAACATTTGCACTCAGATTGGATCAAATTGTGACAGCATTGAGATAACAGGCATGCAGTCTTAGACGCAAAGACCTGTAATGTGGACATTGTTATCCCGATAACGCACCCAGTTGCAGGCTGCATGAGCTTTGAGTAAAAAAGGAGTTTTTATCCTACAGCTACTTCGGTCCTCACGTGCATCAGTGAGCCTTGGGCGCCCGCGACCTTGTCACTGGTTCACAACTGTTCCTTCCTTGGACCATTTTAATAGAGACCACTGCAGACTGGGAACACCCCACAAGAGCTGCAGTTTTGGAGGTGGTGTGACCCAATCGGTCAGCCTTCATAATTTGGTCCTCATCAAACTCACTCAAATCCTTATGTTTGCCCATTTCTCCAACTTTAAGGACTAAATGTTCACTTTCCCCCTAACATATCCCACTCTCTACCAAGTGTCATGACGAAGAGATAATGTTGTCATCTTCACCTGTCAGTGCTCATAATGTTATGCTGGATGGGTTTATAAGGTATACAACCAGGATGCAGCCACCGGGACCACCTGTTGTCCTGATGTGCATGACGACCAAGAGTGTGGAACCGGCTGAGAAACTGAACAGTTAGCTTTCATGCTTTGGCCACTTGTCAATGGCAAGGTAAGCACATCCTGTGTCCTCATCTTTCTGGACACTAATTGGGATCATCATTTATTCAATAAACATCATTTTGTAGCCAGTTACACTTGCAAACAGCATCTGAAATCATGAGCTCATAAGGAAAGCGAGCCAAGTCAGTTGTCCTGGAGACTCTACATAAATGGACATGTTTCTGAAACCAGAGAAATGCCCCCCCCCCCCAAAAAAACCCTTAATT
>VUQR01003333.1:58118-70929 GCA_015108515.1 Hemichromis elongatus
GATTACATACTGAAAAGTCGACAGGTATAATATATTATTATGTTTATTCCTATATATTATCCATCATCTTCCGCTTATTTGGGTCCAGGTCGTGGGTCCTAGGCAGAGAAACCCAGACATCCCTCTCCCCAGCCACCTCGTCCAGCTTGTTCTGGGGGAACACCAAGGTGTTCACAGGTCAGCCAAGAGATATAATCTCTCCAGCGTGTCCTGGGTCTGTCCCAGGGCCTCCTCTTGGTGGGACATGCCCAGAACACCTCATCCAGGAGGCATCCTTGTCAGATGCCCAAACCACCTCAACTGCCTCCTTTCGATGTGGAACCAGAATCAGATATATTTTAAGAATCCTGAAGGAAATTAAGGGCTGCAGCAGGCAGCATGCTAGTTGGCGCATGTGCACTTACAAACAAACCTTCCGACCAAACATACTGGAAGGAGAAGCAGCGACTCTACACTGAGCCCCTTCCTGATGGCTGAACTCCTACCTCTTATATATTCTATACATAATAAGAAATATGTCATAGCATGGCTTTGTTATTGACAAGTGTACATAAAAGAATCAATTATCCAGCCTTTTTTTTTTGTAATATTGGAGGTTAGAAGATGAAAATAAAGTAACATATGAGAACTATGAGCAAAGACTTGAATGCTTTGCTTGAGTTGAATATACAGGTAAGCTACAGAGTGAAGCACCCACACAGACTCCCATACAACCACTCACACTTCTCTCACTCATTTTATTTTTTTATTTCACGTCTTGCAGTTGGCTGCAGGGAGCTCGAGTTGGAAATTATAAAATTTTGACTCCCTCATTTCTCTCCAATTTTACTTCAATTTCTTCCCCATTCTGCGCTCCCTCCCCTCTAATTTCTGCCTCTCCTCTCCCGTCTCATTGTGCTCCCTGCTTTCCTTGTTAGCTCTGCTCGGGTCTCTCACCTCTCATTAGCTTCTCCTCTGCTGACTGGAGGCACCTGTCCTCAGGTCCCACTGCGGATATCTCAGCCTCTGTTTAAATCAATTTCCATGTTAAATAGCTGCTGGAGGGACCTGGTGGGAGGAGGCGGGCTGGACGTCGTGGTGGGGGAGAGGTTCGGAGGGGGGCAGTGGAAGAGGTTGAGACGTTACGATGAACTACAACTCTTTCACACCGCTGACCCTCCAGGCTGATCCACAGCCCCTGTCGTGTTCTCTTTCGCTTTCCGTCTCTCTCTTTCTCCCCCCTTCTCCTCTCCTGTTTTGGCCTTTTATCACTCCGTGTTCTCCCCTTTGGCTTTTTTCTTTTATTTCCTTCCCCGTCCCTCTCTGCCTTTTTTTCTTTGACTTCCATTCTCCCAGCACAGCCCAGGGCATGTTCTCATTTCAGATGAGAGCTAAAAAAGAGTTGTGACAAGGTGGTGTGTGTGCATTTGTTTTTGTGTGTGTGCATTAGGACCCTCAGTCCTACATCCTCACAAAAGCCTGTTTTATTTAAACCAATGTCAGCTACATGTCAGTCATCTATTTAAACAAGCATTGAAATCACGCTGGGGTTACTATACATGTTTCAATCATGATTGTGCCAATAAGAGCAACCTTGAGCACAAAGCCAGCAGAACACAAATACATACAGAATGCCAATTATACTACTAATAATAATAATGAAAAATTTAAAATACCTTGCATTCATTTGAATGCTGTTGTGTCTTTGTCTCTGTCCAAACTACAACATCTCACAAATGTAGGACTCTATTTTAAAGACTATTTGAACAGTGGACTTGTGGACTCACATTAACTAATTTGTAAGATCAAAGCAAAGCTGCTCTTTGAATCAATTTTTGAAACTTTAAAGGGTAAATTCACTTAATAAAGAGCAAAACACATAATATCACACTGTTACATGCACCTGTAGTTGTGTCTGTTGTAGTTATACTGAACATTTACTTTTAATTTATATCTCAGAATTCCAAGAAAAGCAGTGAATGTTGTCTCAGATGCACATCATTTATAGCAATGTTACCCAATTAGCCACCCTGATGTATCCTACCTATCTGCAGTGCCTCACATGCAAATTGCATTTAGATTTATATTTGTATATGTTTTTTTTAAATACAAGGCTTCTAAAAATGCAATAATTCTTCCAACAGCAAAGAATAAAATTTTTACTTCATCATTGTGTTGTTGTCTTTTTCAGCATTAAAAATTAAGTAAATTTCTCTAACTCCATTGTAGACCCTGCCACTGTTTCCCTCCTCCCTCACGTGAACTGAAATCAGCTGACTGTAGAAAAAGGGAGAAAAAAGTTTGTTTGATGTTATTCAGTTATTTAGTACAAAAATGTAAGGTGATTAAAATAACACTTTGTTACTTTGTCTATGTCTGTGAAGGTTCTCAGTCATCGTAGTCTAAGGAGCTGTAAAGAAAAAAGGCGTCTGGACTTCTTTAGGTTGCTTGAAGACGTTTCACCTCTCATCCGAGAAGCTTCTTCAGTTCTTGTTACTTTGTAACTACCAAGACCAAATGGAATTTAAAGTTCTGCTAATAATTCCAAATAACTATCAAAATAAGTTGTTTCACGATAGCTGTTGAGTGGTCAGTCACCTTTGGGCTTGAAAAATACAGCCAAGCACTGAAGAAGTAAAAGTGAGGAATCCTCATGTGATAAAAACTGACTATAAAAAAGGTTTGAGTCTCATTTTGTCTTTCAAACTGAGCATGTTGTGGGAAAAGCGACAAAAAAATCTGAATTTCTGGGTTTCAAATTTGTCAAGTAACATATATACACACTGAAAGCATTTTGCGATTTTTGCAAAAAGTTTGTCGTCGAGAAATATGAAGTTGACTTCAAGCGACGATGAGCCAGTCGTGATGTTTCTAAACAAGGAAAAGAAGAACGCAGACTCTGGGTTCATCTCAATTCTCCAGAAACGGCAGCAACAGTTAAAATTTCATGTTTCGACTCAGGAGTTGAAGCTTCATCACGGCTGCTGTCGTACATATTTCAGGATGTCAGTGGGGCAGTTTGAACTCTTGTTGGCAGAGTTGGAGCCACATCTGAGGAGGCAGAGAAATCATTTCAGAGAGCTAAACAACCCGAAGCAGCATCTAGCTGTGTTTCTGAGGTATATATTTATCTATTTCCATACCATCCTGACCACACTTATTGCCAGATTTAATGGTCTGATTGGTCAGATCTGTTTATTTGGATGTGAACGGCTGCATGAAGAATAGATGAGTCCCAAAAATACAGTATTTTTAATGCATTCAGGCTTTCAGGGGTATTGCTAGAATGACTAAAGAATTGGAATTGGACTATTTTCTTAAACTCCTATTTTCCATCACAACATTGTATTCATTTTATGGCTAAATATCTATTTCTGCATTCATTCATTCACGCATGAAGCATTTTAAGTCCTCCACAGATTTTAGCGCCTTTCTTAATTGTTAAATGAAGTACAATCATTATTGTTTTGGCAAATGCAAACATGCACGTTGATTGTATGCTACAGAACATTCGCTGGATGCTGGCATTAGCAAATAACTGTAGGGATAAAACTTACTGTGGTGGATTTAGGCGCGCCGCACGCCTAATGTTCAATATGTGCCATCATGCGCTGTGATTACATGAGTGAGTGGCCTTAAAGTATCGAGCTAAGAGCTTGTATTGGTGTATGTGTGTTACTGAGAGCTACCAACGCTTTCTCATGTAATGAATAGTCCAACAAGCATTCTGTGCTATTGTCACTAAGTGTAATTATGGTCTTGTCCCAGATTAGTGCACACACAATGCAAATTAGACGTTAATCACCCAACTCTGTGTGTGTGTGTGTGTGTGTGTGTGTGTGTGTGTGTGATGGTTAGGTTTCTGGCTGTATCTTGATGTTAGTTTCCAGCACATCCTGCTGAGCACCCTATCTGATGAGATTAAAGATTAATTACTCCCCTTAATCCCCATATAAAAGAAATGGGCCTGGTTGCTTGATAAGCCCATCACCTACAGATTCATGACATGGTGAGTAAACTAATGTTATGCTAGAAAAATACACACTCCACCAACAACACTCATCCTTACTCAGATACACATCACACACACACACACACACACGTGGCAACACTATGACTATGGCGGGGAGTGGCAGGGATTTAGGGTTTTCAGTGGAATGTCTTCCTATTGCTTGATTGTTCAGTATTTACATGTGTTTATTTGAGTTCTGCCTCGCGGGAAAAACTGATTCTAAATAACTGTGTGGCTCCAATTTACAGCTCAGTCTCCAAAAAATATGTTCCCATGCTGGTGAGGTGAATTTTAAAGATGGTGTGATACGAGCAGAAACTGACAGAGCTGTTTAAAATGTATAGTAGCAATTTTATTTGCTATATTTCGTGGTGAAAAGCAGTGTGAAGGTGTTTGTAATGTTGGGAACCTTCTGTATTCCCAGCAGGTATTTCAAGGTCAAAAATCCCTTGTTCTCTATATCTTGCCTGAATAGAGACGTAAAGATTAAATTAGACTTCACCTGCAGCAGGGTTCCAACTCTAGGCGCTTGTTGAACATGGCCATCTTGAGCTTGGTCTGATCATGGCTATGATTGACATCTCCCCTGTGGCTTTCTTCATCTGTTAGCGTTCCAAATCCATCCTCTGTGGGAAATAGCATAATCGGTAACCACGGCAGCGTACTTTGATCGGAAAATAAAAATGTTCGCCACATTTTCATACATTCATAAACACACTGATTTGGGGAAATATATATAAGTCAGGGCCACTATAGTCAAAAGAAGTGATAATTGCATCTGTGCAGAGATGGCACAAAGACGAAGGATGAGGAGAGAACGAAAATAAACGGCACAAAACGGAACATCGGCTGGGACTGAGGTGGAGGTGGGTGGCAAAGTGGCTTGGAGATGTGCAGCAACTGTGGGCTGCCACTGATATCAACAGACCTGTTGTGACTGCGACTGAGCTTGACTTCAGGGGCTGCCTGGACTATTAAGATTACAAATACTTTAGTTTGTGACATTTCACAGATATAATCAACATTTCCTTTCAATTTCTCTTCTTGGTTCCCTACAGTTGCTCCTTTTCAGACAACAAATCATATGCTGGCACTTTTTAATCAGAGAAATGCACCAAGTCAGTAAAACTTCTGGGGTATTGATCTGGTGACTAAAGTAGCAGAGGGGGTTGTTAATCAGTTTCGGCTGCTTCGGTGTTAATGAAATTAACAACAGATGCAACAACGAGACAACCTCTTAAACAGGAATTGTTTTACAGGTACTGACAGTTTTCCCTTCCATCTTTTTGACTTTTTTTTTTCCACCTGTTTTGGATTCTGCTTGTGTCAGTATCTCTACTGGTAGCATGAGGTGATACCGGGAGAGGTAGTTCAAGGAAGTGAAAAAGTAATCATCATGTGCCATTGCGACATATTGATGTGCAATCAAGACTTTGCAATGGCATGCTTACTGTTGGCAGGTTTATAGTGCCACCAGCACTGGAAAAGATTCCAGGAGACATATAGTTACCCTAGGAGAGCTGGACAGGGCTGTAGAAGGAGTTTGCCATAGAGTATGAGATTTGGCAGGTCCTCTACTAACACCCTGTGCTTTTCACAGATGAGAAAGCATCACCCTGAGAACATGTGAAAGACATAAACGGGTTAGAAGAAACCAAAGTGAACATTAGCTACCTGTAACATTGTTGAGTATAACCAGAACATCCATAGACCAGGGACGCACACACCTCTGTAAGCTTGGCAGCAGCACCCTGACATTAGCCCATTAGGTATTGGGATGAAATCCTTGGACTCACTGTCAGATCCTATATCGGTGCAGTGAGTCCTGGGCTCCTCCCGGTGCATGACAATTCCTGGCCTCATATGGTGAGAGCATATAGGCAGTTTATGGAGGATTAAGGAATCGATGCCATTGATTGCCCCCCACACTCACATGACTGAAATCCAATGGAATACCTCCAGGATATTAAGGTTTAGTGTTTTGGTCATCTAACCTTGCAAGACTCCACCTCAGACGTTTCAGGAGCTTAATGATGCCCCGTTCCAGATCTGGGAGAACATCTGGAAAATCTGTCATCTGATTAGGAGCATGCCATGTTGTCAGGTGTAAATGACCACGGCAGACCTGACGACATGTTTATGCTTTGCAGCATACTTTATTCGGACACTTGGTTGCTGTATACACATACACAGAGCTGCAGCTCTCCCGCTCAACACAACAACAACAGCAGCCCCACAGGACCCAGTGCAAATACTAAGGTGGCGGGGCATGATTGCGGATACCGTGCAGGGAAGGCGGACGCACCTGCATGGCATCTGTAGGCCACGCCCCCACATCAGGCTTGCATAGAAACAGGTGGGGGGCAAACAAAGTACTGAGTAACATTTGGAGTTGGAAGAGTGGTGGAGTTGTTTTTTTCACTTTGTTTCTCAGGCTGTCTAAGTTCAAATCATAACATTTTCTTGAACTAACCAAGGAGTTTGGGAATCTAAACTGACTTTTTGTACCTGACCAAAACAAGAAATGAAAAGATACATTTAAAAGTCTAAAACATATATATGAGTTAATTTAAACAGTAATGATTACAATAAGTTATTCAGGTTCTGGTTTGAAGGCAAACCTCTTCTATATCTTTGGACACCTTGTATGCCATATGTCAAACATCCTTTTGTCATAACCTGAGCTTTAAGTTATCAGCCGGAACCCTAACCCTATCTGTTACCCTATTTTATTATAATATATCATTTTTGTTATTATCAAATTGTTCTCCTGTGTCTTGGAAATCAGGGACCAAGAAAATAAACATTGAAAAAATTGGTCTTGGTATCTTGGTATCGGACATGCATTTTCTAACCTGTCATTGCTGTAAGTTTCCAGTTCCTGCATGAATCAAACTTTTCTTGAACCAAAACCTTGAAAAACCCAAAAACATCGGCTGACTGTGGCTCAGATGGTGGAGCAAGTAGTCTACCAATTGGCAGATCAATCTCCATTGATCCAGTCTGGATGCTGAAGTATCCTTGGGTAAATAGTAAAGCCCAAGTTGCCCTCAGAGCATCCTTGTGAATGTTAGATAAAGTGCTTAGGCCTAGATGAAAGCGCTGCATGAATTTATTTGTGATTAGGTGAAAAAAAAAATGTGTGCAAAGTTCTTTGAATTCACAACTTGAACAGAAAGGTGCTGCACACACACAAGTCCATTTACCATATTCCATGTTCCCAGACATCACATTCCTGCTTGTTTCTTCCTGCGTGTACGCTCTTTACGCAGACCTTTTCCACTGTTAAATATTTTATTGGAGACAAAACTAATTGAATTTCCCTTGAAATGTAGTTGAGAATGCATATTGTTGTGTGAGAACATTCATTTCAGGAGTGATTTGCAAATAAACTCCAGCCTAGCTCAGCACCTTCTGCGGAGTACTGGATTTGGCTGGTGCTTTGTGTAATGCTGCTTAATATTCCTGAGCCTAGAAGGAATTAGCAGTCAGATCTTTAACCTAAATTGATGCGTTTGTATCGCTAGTCGAGGTGTGTGAGTCGCATGTATCCCCGTCAGAGGGTGAGGCTGTGGTTACGTTGTGTAGCGGAGGAGGAAGACAAAGGATCACGGTGATTTTGAAGAAAGCTGCTATCCTCACAACATTCAGCCACTAAAAATTGTTAGAATGTGCTTCATTATTACAACTTAGCATGTTTTCAGTATTGAATTTTTTTTAACTTGTGGCATTTGTAGAAGCTTTAATCGTGTGTTCCATTGTTGCAGATGTCAGCTTAAGACATAGCTGGGCGTGGCGGCAAAAATGCTTTCTGAAAGCCTAGTCCCATGTTTCCACCAGCAAAGCTGCAGCAAAGGAGATAATGAAGCAGCTTACAGATTTTTCTCAGTGTCAGGATGGCGAGGGCACATCGTCAGAAAGGAAAGGCGAAAGTGGTGAAGGAAAGGAAGAAGCATTTCTAGGGTAATGGCATGCAGCCTGCTCAATGCGTTCTGCTAAGAAAGAAGATGTGACTGTGGCTTATACAAAGCAAAAATAAATCTGTTGTATGTTTCCGTGCACTAAAAGGTGGAGACAAGCTCTTGTTTCGCCACTCTACCCACCCCACCCCCCCATTACAGTCTGCTGGCTCTTGTTTTCTTCTCCCAGACCTGTCAGGCAGAATAGAGTCACATCTGCTCCCCATATCTCCTTCAAGTCAGGGGGACACAGTTGGCAAAGCTGCAGCTGCTGGACAGAAATGAACAAGCGTGTGCAGTGTGTACACGGCAGCACACATGTGTCTGTGCGCCTGCGAGTGTTGATGGCGAGTAGTTAACCAGCACTTGTCACAAGGGACATCATTAGGCTTCGCTCGGCAGAAACAGGGATAAAGATGGAAGCAGGAGGGGTGAAGGAAATTAGAACGGCATCCACTGCTGTCTAATTCCAGAAAGAATCGTCGACTCTATGCTTGTTTGGTTGCTTATATGTGAGCAAGTGTATCTAGTTTAGTCTTCCTCCCTTGCTCTCTTCTGCTTTCACGCCCACACAACTTACTTATACTTTAGCAACAGATTGCAAGCTCCTAACTGTTTTATACCGCTGCCATCCTTTGCTTTTTTTCTCCCAGCCGCACAGGAAGTGATCATCAGACATTAATGGTTGAGCTTAAGGTTGAAGTGAAAATTTATTTTCATCCTTTTTTGTGTGTTAGGAAATGCAAATTTCTAATTTTGAAAATATCATTCATGCTGCATCTTCCATAAACTAGCATTCAGGTAACATTTAAGAGGAGCAGTTGTAATAGTTAGATTAAGGTATGACTGGGATGTGGAAGATAGTGAGCTATGGTTACTGCTCAGTGTTCTTATTGTTTCTTTTTGGTGGTGTTTTGTCTTAGAGTCAGTCAGTGGACATTCAGTGAGTATTGTCCCACGTTACAGGAAAAAGCAAATCTAGCTAGCATCACCTGTCTCACTATCATTGGTCCAAGTCCAATCATTGCTGACTGATAGCAAATGCATGACAATAGATACCTCTGCACAGTCTCTCACAGTCAGTGGGGAGGGTGTTCACGCCGCATGCCAATATCAGCTCTGCAGCATTTTACTTTTTAGAAAAAAACCTAGAAATATTAACACGACCAGACTTTTGCAGATTTTTGTAATTCATAACTATTGTGCATTGCACAATGGGCTGTACTATAGTAAGATTCCAATTGTTATCATACATAAGGCATTGCTGCTCAATACAAAAGCCAGTGCAAAATTACAAACTGATCATTTCTCTAAATCATATCATTTAAATTATATCATCATAACCAAAATAACGACCTTGCCACCTACTGATTTGTGGACTACTATTTTGAATCCCGCAGTTTTGGCATTAAACCCATCTTAGTCCATTTATTTCCCCCTGATTGCTGATAGGGGGGCCAGCGATCAGAATTGTTGTCTGGCTAAAAAATGCCAAACAGATTTACTTTACAGCATTATGGCAACAATGACAATATTGCTAAAAATCACTTAACAGTAATAATACAAGATGTTTTTAGCAGCAGCAGCACCCCAACATAGTCTGTCTGTGAGTACCTGTGTGTACACCTTTGTGCGTAAGCTCTTGTGTTCATGAGGTTTCTCCATGTAGTGTCTAATAGTGGGTGTGGGGAATCATAGCCCCACCCCCCAGGACCTGAAGCAGGCAGGGAAGAGACCCAGGCCCCAGTCATCCAGAGGCCCCCCAGATCATGAGGACCCCCACTGGAATACCCGTGGTCACCCATCACAGAAGAGCATAGGAGAGCCCCGGGAGGGTCTCCCAGCAGCCACAATGCAGAAGCCCCAGTGGGGTACAGCGACAAGTCAGCAGGCTCTGCCGTCACGCGAGTACACCGGAGTAGACTGAGCTCCGGGCCCAGTGCATCCAGCCTCGGACACAGAGAACCACCAATGCACCAGGTGGCAGCACCAGCCACTGGTAGGGAGTCATTGACCAGGTAACATGCTAGTTAAGTAAGGCCTCCATCACAGAGGCCTATAGATCAGTCGGTAAAGATACTGCTGTAACACATTTCAAAATACACAACACTTACTTTGAAGGTGAATGATCTCTGCTTCCATATTAGAATAGAATAGAATAGAATAGACCTTTATTATCCCACGGATGAGAAAATTTTGTGTTGCAGGGCTCTTATAGCAAGGGAAAATAAAATATAAATGGAAGACACAAAGTGGTCCTATATATATAAGCAACCAAAGTTTGTATATACAGGTATATACAGGTAACAATGTACAGAATATGTATAGAAAAATTGTACAGATATATGTATAAAATGTACAGAGCTATGTATAAAATGCGTCACACTCTTTAACTTCAAGTTCTGGCAACCTGAAACTGTGCAAAGATAGACCAGGATATTCACAAGTAATGTGATGATCCATTAAACCTACTTTGTGACAGATGGAAAATACCAGACACATTTCATGGTAGAAGTTGCTCTCTACAGTGGAATAAAGCACTTCTGCTTCGCTGCACTCCAACTTCTACAGCAACAACCTGCCCTACAGTTCTGGACTAGAAGAAAAAAAAAGGAGTATACATGGGCAAAAAGAAAAAGGAGGACAAAAATAGAAGCAAATTGCCACAGATATAAGCAAAGGAGAAACAAAAGGGGCTAGAGTGAGTTTGCTCTCTTTGTAGTTCATAACAAAGCATCCTGAGCTCTACAAAGCTCCTCTACCCCCCCCCTCGCACTCCTTCGACTTTGAGTTGTGAGCATTCAGACTCAGGCTCCGTAACAGGCTCCAGTGCTCGTGTTTCATCCCTCGCATATGAGAAGGAATGAGGCTTTGTATTATAGCAGCACAGCTCAGATGAATATTACTTAAGCCCACGCACACAGACAATGCATGGCCATAAATAAATAATACCCATCTCGCCATGCTCCGTAGCATTAAGAAGTGCAGGAGAAAGACATTGGGAAGCCGGGGGAGAGGAGATCCAAGAGTAATAAAAAGGAAGGGGGGAGAGAGCAGGGAGGGGGAGAGAGAAAGCGGAGAGCAGGGGAAGGAGGGGGAAAGTTGGCAGCTTCTGGCGAAGGCTGAGAGACATAGCATCACATTAAAGGCCAAGGCCAAAGACTCCTCAGACCGTTAATGAGATTCTTTCTCTTTCTGACTCTCCGTCCTTCTCGCTTCACTTTTTTTCTTCTTCCACTGACTCTTCCTCCCGCATCTGACTTTATTTTTTGTCTTTATTTTCTCAGCATATTCGACCAAACTCTCCTGAGTCCAATCTTATTGTCCTCAGCCAAAAGAAAACAAATATTTAATTAAGTTTGTCTTAATAATTGGGCAATGTTTTGGATGTTAGTGCTAATTAAGTGTTTAATAATGCATTAGATTTTAATTTCTGCTTAGCTTTCTATTCAGAACATTGTGAAGTCACAGTATGCTAGAAACTGGCCTGCTGTAAATCAAGTCAGTATTTTTCCTGCAAAAGCACCTCAAGGTAATGTAAAGTTAACCTCCTAAAAATAAAATATTTGATGGGACGTGTAAATACTTAGTTTTAGTCAACATTTCCCCTGCTGGTTTACAAATTTTTCTACATGACAAGGTTACTGGCCTTGCTAGCTATATGACAACTTAGCGCAAATCACAGTCGTGTATAAACTTAGCACAAAATGTAAAGAAATTTGTGTTGATTCTTATATTTTGGAAAACTTGTTTATTTCCCCTTGAATGGTGCCACATTTGCAAGAAATATGCACCTGGGGGTTAAACATCAGAGTTTAGTAGTAGCAGTAGCAGCTAGTATGGAGGAGCTAGCATAGAGGGGTGTCCAAATTCATAGTCTGCATCCTCCTGAGGACCCGGCCTTTGTGGACTGTTGGAGTGATTTTGATAAAAGTTGTCATTGTTGTACTTAAAATTGTAAAGCTGTCTTAGGGTCTGAAAACAAAGTGTTAGGAGTTTGCTGTTCTCGCCGGCTCTAGTGACCCTTTAACCCCCGGCTAGCTGTCGAGCTGCTGGGTAACAGATGTCTCAGAAAACGTTGGAGCACTTTTGCAAATAAGTGATGTCTTGATAAACCGAGCAGATATATAAAGTTTACACAGCTACATTCTTGCCTGAAAATACCTTATGTGACCTAGAAAGAGTAATAAGAGTAATATTAAAACTAAGTAGCTGTCGCCATTGCTGGAAACTAGAATCGGCTGGGCCGCGCTATGAATTCTGGCATATGGTGGGCCACGAAGGATACACCCGACCCATGTTTTAAATCTTCATATTGTTCACTGGTGGCCTAGAAACTTCTTGTTCCAAGAGTATTTAAAAGCAGAATGGGAGGGAGAGCCTTCAGTTTTCAGGCCCCTCTTCTATGGAACCAGCTTCCAGTTTGGAATCGGGAGACAGACACTATCTCTACTTTTTAGATAAGGCTTAAAACTTTCCTTTTTGCCAAATCATATAGTTAGGGCTGGACCAGGTGACCCTGAATCCTCCCTTAGTTATGCTGCAATAGATGTAGGCTGCCGGGGGATTCCCATGATGCATTGAGTTTTTCCTTTCCAGTCACCTTTCTCACTCACTGTGTTAATAGACCTCTCCGCATTGAATCGTACCTGTTATTAATCTCTGTCTCTCTTCCACAGCATGTCTTTATCCTGTTCTTTTCATCTCTCACCCCAACCGGTCACAGCAGATGGCCCCGCCCCTCCCTGAGCCTGGTTCTGCCGGAGGTTTCTTCCTGTTAAAAGGGAGTTTTTCCTTCCCATCGTCGCCAAAGTGCTTGCTCATAGGGGGTCATATGATTGTTGGGTTTTCTCTGTATGTA
>VUQR01003335.1:5171-18199 GCA_015108515.1 Hemichromis elongatus
AAAAATATATATCTCTCTCTCTCTCTATATATATATATATATATACAGTGCTCCATATATATATATATATATATATATATATATATATATATATATATATATATATATATATATATATATATATAATTTTAATGTTTTATTCATGCTCAAGCTAAGAGATGTGGGACAAAAGTTAGTCAGTAAAACTACATGCTCTAATTTTTTCTGTACTCATCAAGTAGAATAGAGTTAGTTTGTTTACCATAAGGATTCTTGACTGTGACAGCATCAGTCATGATGGGATCTCCCACACCATACTGGTTCTCAGCACTGACTCGGAACTGATATTCATGTCCTTCAATAAGTTTCTCCACAGAACAGTCAGTGATGTGTCCATGGATATTTGAGGTGACCAGTGCCCAGTTGGCCCTGCTAGTCTCACGCTTCTCAATGATATAGTTAGTGATTTCAGAACCGCCATCTGCAAGTGGTGGCTCCCATCGCAGCTTAACACGGTCAGCAAACACCTTAGAAATTTTCACTGAGGCTGGAGGGCCTGGCTTGTCTGTGGTAGAAAA
The DNA here is from genome assembly GCA_015108515.1 of Hemichromis elongatus. NCBI lineage: Eukaryota > Metazoa > Chordata > Actinopteri > Cichliformes > Cichlidae > Hemichromis > Hemichromis elongatus. The sequence goes on from VUQR01003335.1 coordinate 5,729, forward strand.
ACCACAAGGATTAGCTTTTTTCTCTCAAAACATGAAACACTAGCTTAGGCACTACAATAAAAAGGAACTAACACAACGTTAGCTTACCGAGTACCTTGACCTTTATGGTGGCATACTTGGTGCCATTGACATTTTCAGCTGTGATAGTGTAGTCCCCAGTCTCTTTCCTGGTGACAGAGTATAGCTCCAGCAAATGAACATGTTTCTTTTGGGACATCTTCATTCCCTCAGCAAGGACCAGAGGTTGCCCATCCTTCTTCCAGCTCACTTTGGGAAGTGGTTTGCCAAAGATCTCAGCATCCAAGAAGACATTTTCTCCAGCTTTCACCACAATCAGGTTCTTCATGTTAATGCCCAATTCCACACGGGGAGCAACTGCATAGGAAGAAAAAAAAATCATGATTATTTGCATATAACTGTATTTGTGTATTACTTTCTTTACTGTGCAGAGTTGTACCATTCTCTGCGATGACAGGAATAGGGTCAGATAGCTCGGACGGAAGGCTGATGTTAATTGCAGTCTTGGCGATGACTCTAAAACAGTATTGTTGACCCTCCTCTAGGTTAGTCACCACATAGTTCTCTGTCTGGATGTTCATGCAGTTGGCATTGCAGCGAGTCCACTTCTCTTCTGGAAGCTTTGCGTACTCCACATAGTAGCCAATCAACTTGCTGCCACCGTCGTGCTTTGGACGGCTCCACACTAATGATACAGAGTTCCTGGTCACATCCATGGGCTCAGGTTTACCTGGTGGGTCTAGATAAAAACAAAAAAACACAAACAAACAATTGTAGACTATACTGTTTAAATAACAAAGAATGAACTTGAAAGCAAAAGAGTGGAAAGAGTGGTTAGTGCCATTGGCCTAAAGACTACATTTCTGATATCAGTAATGCACCTTGAAATTAGTGATTGAAACAAAAACTTAAAAAAATTATTAACCAGGAAAAGCAGAATTTGAATCATTTTGATATGAGTCAAAAAAGACTGTGGGTGGATAGGATGGTGTAGATGATTTTGACATGGAATAATTAAACAATTGATTTTATCATTGAATTTCATCATGTGTAATTATTTAAATATTTTTCCTCACTCTTTGTGGGTATTAAATCAAGTAAAGATTTCCTAGCTTTACTGTTATACTGTTGAGTTGATATTGATTGATTGATTAAAAAAAAAAGTGTAACTGATTGAACAACTGATAGATAGAAAAATAGAATTCACCACTTTAATGTGAGGGTTGAAATGGGCTTCTGTATTTGAGATGTATTTGGTTAATTGAACTTGCAGCGGAAGTAGTTATTTTAAATATAAATTTCGCATATCTATTTGTTTGACATGTATTAAAGGGCCTGGGACTCAACTGAACCACCATCAAATATTTAGCCTTGGTACATGGAGCACATTATCACATTATCTAACAGTTGAGATACATTTTTATTCCATGGTTAAAAAGAATTAAAAAATGTAATGTTTGCTAGCTTCAACAAACTGATCAGGAAATATTAAACAGCAGAGGGCATACTTAAATGATATATATGATGTTTTTCCCAGTTAATAAAAACATGAATGTCATAAAAATGAAGTTGTGAAGAGCGCATTGAATTTAAAGTTGTCATTTTTGTATTCTGGGTTTTAACTGAAATTTATCTACAATATGGTGAAATGGTGAGAAGAGTTATGACATTTTTCTAGTTACAAGAAGTGTTCATACCAACAGCAGTCCTGGCAGTGACGAAGTCTGTCTGTTTACAAGGTTTGCCCTGTCCAGCCTGGTTTTGTGCTGACACCCTGAAGGTGTACTCCAGGCCTTCAATTAGGCCTGTGCAGGTGTACTGAGTGGCTTTGACCAGAGTCTCATTAGCCTTCACCCACAGAAGGCTATTCCTTTCCTTCTTTTCAATGCAATATCCAGCGATGGGGCTCCCACCATCACTGCTGGGACGCTCCCATGATAGGATGATAAAATCCTTGTTGACCTTGTTTATCTGCAGGTTTCTGGGTTCACTGGGAGGATCTTTGGGGAAAAAACCCATTAACACATATTGTTATTCTTGTAATGTTGGGAAGCTATAATACATATTAGAATACAAACGCTCACCAAATGGATATTTGGCAATCATCTTCTCAGAGTAGGTAGGCTCAGAGATGCCAAACCTGTTTTCAGCACGGACACGGAAGCTGTACTCTTTGCCAGGTGTCAGTTTGGTCATTCTGAAGCTTGTCTTTGTGCAAGATGTAGAAACGGTGATCCAATCACCCTGGCTAACATCACACTTCTCTACAATGTAGTTGGTGATGTTGCTACCACCATCTTCCTGTGGCGAGTTCCAGAGCAGTGTGCACGCATCTATGTCCAGTTCAGTGATCTCCAAAGGAGCTTCAGGGGGTCCAGGGATGTCTGAAACACAGACAGACACACATGTTGATAATGGAAGGCAGGGCAAAGTTTGTTGATGTGTTTTTAAGAACCAGCGGTAAAAAGTTTCCATTGTTCTAACTTACCCATGACGATGACTTTGAGGATCTGATTAATCTTGGCAGTACTGTTCTCAGCTGACAGGCTGTAGTAACCACTATCCTTTCTTGTTACATTCTTTATAATAAGTGTGGTAGTTGTCAGCGTCTTTACAATGGACAGGCGGTCAGAGGTCAGCACATCCTCACTGCCCTGCTTCCACTTGCAGATGGGAGCAGGTTTACCTGCCACAATTGCCTCAATTGTCATCTTGGATCCAGCTCTGACTGTCACAGTGTCAGGCATGATTATCTTTGGAGCCACTGAGAAGGAGACATAACATCAATGGTTACTTCTGTATTTCAGATGATTTAAACTTTTTGATTTGACCTACATAAATGACAGTGTGTCAGTTACTATGATCCATACTAGTATGAGGAAATGTTTAAACTTGTCCACTCACTGAGTTGCTCCTTCACTTCAAACATTCCCTCAGCCTCTCGAGCCAAACTCACTCCCACTGAGTTTCTAGCAGCCACTCTGAACTTATACTTCTTTCCTTCTTTCAGACCAACTACCACGATAGTCAGGTCTTTGACCACAGAATATGGTGTCCATTTGTCCTCAGGTGCACCCTCCTCTTGGTAATCCACCACATAACCATTGATTTTGGCACCTCCATCCCTGAGGGGCTTTAGCCAGCCCAGTGTAGCACTATTCTTGGTGATCTCTAACACGTCCATCTTCTTTGGAGGGTCTGGCTCGCCTGAATGCAAAACCAAGCAGAGATTAGGAACAATAAACAAAACAGAAAAGATTCAGAGGCAGAAGAACACAGAACTTACTGATTGGGTCAACAGCCAAGTAGGACCTGGGTGAGTCCTGAGGAACTCCAATGCCATACTTGTTGCAGGCCATGACTCTGAAGTAATACTCAATGCCAGGTGTGAGGTTGGTGACCTTAAAGCTGGTCTTTTTCAGGTCCTCTGTGCACTTGGTCCAGGTCTTCCTATCAACCTCTCGTTTCTCCACAATGTAATTGAGGATGGGGCTGCCTCCATCATTCTCTGGTGGCAACCAGGAGAGTTGAGCTGTTGTCTTGGTGATGTCAGTGGCATCCAGGCTGCCAACAGGGCCAGGCGTGTCTGTGGACAAAATTTAAAATCAAAGACATGACAGATTCCTCATTAGTGACCAGTCTTTGAAAATGATTTTAAAAGTTAATAAAATAAATTACACCATTTATCATTTGTTTTCTGTTTCTCACCAAGGACTTTGACACGGACAAATATAGCTTTCTCTCCAGCTGAGTTGGACAGAGTGAGTGAATATTTTCCAGAATCCTCTCTGGTGCTCTCAGGGATAACAAGGAAGGACATGGTGTCAACCTGGTCCACGTGACCTCGGCGGACTACATTGTCCACACCCAACCGCTTCCACGTAACCTTTGGGGCAGGCCTTCCTCTGATCACGGCGAAAAGCCTTATAGGACAACCAGCCCTCACAGAAAGGCCTTTCCTCAGACTAGCGTCCAGCTCAATTTCTGGAGCCTCTGTTACACATTAAAAAACACATGAATATTTAGGTCATCAGCTTGGGAACATTTACAAGAAAACGATACTATAATACAACACATTTTTTGAGGCACAGAATCTGATGACTTCCTACCCAGGATCTCCTTGGGAAACACCGCCTCCTTCAAATAAGCATGGCGTCCCCAGCCCACCTGGTTTTGGGCTGACACCTTGAACTCATACTCCTGCTTTTCATCGAGTTGGCCAATAGTAAATTCTGTGAGCACCAGTGGTCCACGAGTATCAATTCTCTTCCAGCCCACTGTGGGATTCTCAGGGTCTGCCTCACTTTTCAGCCTCAAGTCCAAGCTATAGCCAATAATGGGGGCGCCACCATCATACACAGGTTTAGACCAGGACAGGGTGATAGAGGTTTTTGTGCTGTCGGCCACCTTTAGGCCTGCAGGGGGACCGGGTGGCTCTATTGTTGGAGACAATGAAACAAAGCTCATTATAAATGCTGAAATACAAGAGTAAGGAGAAGCTTGTCAAATCTTAAACCCCATTCTCTGGCATTGTATACTTTCTTTGTTCTTTGGCTCTACCACAAAAAAACAAAACAAAACAAACCCCCCACCTAAACTTCTTAATAGTAAAGTTTTGACAGCAAACTCACCAATAGGATCTTTGGCTGCAACTGGTCTGCAGGGTTTACTGGGATCTCCCAGACCAACCTCATTCTCAGCTTTTACTCTGAACTGGTACTCGTGGTTTGGAATCAGGTTGGTTACTTTCATGCGTCTCTCAGAGATTGGGCTCTTAGTGCAAGGCACCCAGCGCACTGCCCTCTTCTCTTTCCTCTCAAGGATGTAGCCAGTGATTGACTTTCCTCCATCATTCTCAGGAGGAGCCCAGACCACAGTCATCTCATCTTTACTCACCTGGATCAAAAACAATTATTTTAGCTATGTTAATTACTCACTATGTTATAAAGCTTGAAAATGTTGAAATGTTTTCCACAACACACAATTTAAAATAAAATCTGTAGAGTATAAATTTTTTTTTACCTTAGTGACTTCAGGGGCTTCAGGGGGTCCAGGTTTGTTGAACTGAGTCTTGACAGTTACAGGCTTACTCTCCATGGCAGGGCCGGTTCCCATCTTGTTTTCTGCCCTCACTCTGAATATGTATTCATTGCCCTCCACCAAACGAGTGACATTGCAGTATGGTGTGACCACAGAAGCTGAATATGTGGACCAAACCATCCTCCTGGTCTCACATTTCTCTAAAATGTAGCTGTCCACCTCACAACCTCCATCATCCTCTGGAGCATCCCAAACCACTCTGCACTTGTCAGCTCCAATGCCAGTAATCCTCAGGTCTCTTACTGGGCCAGGAATGTCCAGAACATTAACATTGGCATATGCTGTGAAAGTACCAGCTGAGTTGGTGGCAGTGATAATGTATTTTCCTGTGTCGCTACGCTTGGACTTGGTCATCAGAAATTTTGAGTAGTCTGGGCCAGTTTCATAGCTTATTCTGGGATTGTCTCCAGTTGCCTTATCTTTGATCCATTTAACCTCAGGTTGGGGCTTTCCTCTCAGTGCGGCCTCCATCCTGACTGACTCTCCAGCTTTTACTGTCAGTGTTCCAGCCAACTTCAGGTCAATGACAGGCTTCTGGAGCTCTTCCCTCACCACAATATCTGCAAGTTTTACCCAGGCACTCTCACCTCCTTCACTGACAGTCTGCACTCTAGATAACAAATTGTAAAAATAAAGGTAGATAGTTGGACAACCCTTACAGAACATAATTTCTGACCAGATAAACACCCAACAAAACAATCAGTAATTACAAATTAGCAATGAAGTAACCTACCTGAAGGTGTATGTCTGATTTTCCACACACTTATCAGCCAGAAAGAAGGTGTCTGTGAGAGTAGTGGTGTTGAGTTTTTCCCAGTCTTCTGCATCTTTAGTTTTACACTCCAGGTTGTAGGACAGGTTGGGGCTTCCACCATCATAGTCAGGCTTCCGCCACCTCAAATTGACATAGTTCTTACCAATATCAATTGCTCTGAAGTTCTCAGGCTCACCGGGCTTGTCAATTTGGTCAATAGCCAATATAGGAGTTTTGATCTCCACGGACGGTCCTGGTCCTATCTTGTTCTCAGCACAGACACGGAACATGTACTCATGGCCTTCCATCAACTTTGCCTTGATCTTACGATTAGTGCAGTGGGAAGAGATCATAGACCACATGCTAATACTAGGCTCTCTGCACTCCACAATGTAGTTGGTGATCTCGGATCCACCATTGTCCTTAGGGGTTTCCCAGTTGATCATGCATGAGTCCTTGGTGACATAGGTCACATTCAGATTCTGGCAGTGGCTGGGTCGGTCTAGCACATTAACTGTTATTGTGCGGGAAGCTTCACCACCTTCATTTGAAGCTTTCAGAATATATTTGCCATGGTCATTCCTTGTAGCTTCCTTGATCTTCAGGTGGACAGTAGGAAGATTCTGCAGGATGGTAACACGTTTGCTGTTCTCTAGAATAGTCTCTTCTTTTGACCAAAACACTTCAGGATCAGGGCGAGCCTTGATGTAGCCAATGATGTTGATGTTGTGTCCAACACGCACAGTAACACTATCTCGGCAAGTGGCCTCCATCTCAATCTCTGGAGGTATAAGAATATCCTGAGCAGTGACTGATTCTGGGATTTCTCTTGGCTCCCCATCTCCAATCATGTTTGAAGCATAAACTCTGAATCTATAGGCCACACCCTCTTCCAGACCCTTCACCCTGTAGGCACAGAGCCTGATCAAGTCATCCAGGTTGACCTTTTTCCATTCTTCAGCACTATCTTTCTTCATCTCCACAGTGTAACCAAGGATTGGGCTGCCTCCGTCTTTGGTAGGTTTGGTCCACACCAGGTCAGCAGTGGCCCTGCAGTAATCTTTAACTTTAGGGTTGACAGGGGGACTTGGAACAGTGATGGGCCTGCAGGGCTTACAGGGGTCGGAGGTGGGGGAGGGGCCACTAAATCCAGCAATATTTTCAGCAAAAACTCTGAACTCATACTCGCTGCCCTCGTAGAGTCCCAGGACTCTGTACCTCAGGTCCTTGCAAGGTGTTTTGTTGACACGGATCCACTTTCCTCCCTTGTGTCTGCGCTCAATGATGTAGCCAGTGATCTGACTGCCACCATCAGATAGGGGCATAGTCCAGCCAAGTGTAATAGCATCCTCCGAGATATCAGAGGACTGTGGCTTACCAGGTGCACTGGGGGGCATGAAGGAGTGCTCAGCAACAGTGGGCTTGCTCTCCAGAGGAGCACCAATGCCCATCTTATTCTCAGCACGAATACGAACTACATATTCTACTCCTTTCTGAAGGCGAATGATCCGGAGCTTAGTAGCAAGGCTACCAGAACTCACACCTCCCCATGTCTCTTTGTTGGACTCTCTTTTCTCCACAATGTAATTGGTTATAGGGCTTCCACCATCATCTTTAGGAGGACGCCATTCAATTGTCATGGAATCTGGCATGACCTCCAGTATGTTGACGGGTCCAATCGGAGCAGCTGGAACATCGAGTACCGTGACATTTAAGGCCACTGTCTTGGTTCCTGCTGGGTTGGACACAGTGAGCAGGTAGGTTCCAGTGTGATTTCTGGTACACTCATTAATGCTGAGAACAGTAGAGAAATTATCAGTGTCAATCTTAATGTTGCCCTGGCTGGTGATCTCCTCTCCTTCAATGGACCACTTGGCAGTTGGAACAGGGATTCCTCTCATTATAGCTGGCAGTCTGATGGTAGTCCCAGCCTTCACAATGATGCCTTCAGTGAGTTTAACATCAACTTCAACAATTGGGGGCACTGTGCAAACAAGAGGTCACCTCACATTACTAGACTCATATGAAAAGAATATGAAAGAAAGTTAAATTCCTCAAACTTTACCAGTTAGAACCTTATCAACAGTTTCTTTTTTCATTAAGATCATCTGCCTCCTCTAATACTAGGTACTCACTCAAGATACTATCACAGAACACACATCTGCACCACAATTCCCACACTATAAAGTAAATATCTAATTTCAGGTGAAAACAAACAACTGGAAAAATAATTTCATGCTATTATGATATACGTGAAATCCAGTAAGGGTCGTGCAAATACTGTCTTCTGTCCTACCTAGTTTCTCCTGGCAGAGGATAGGCACTGTGGTATCAGGTCTGCTGAGGCCAATGGCATTCTCAGCTCTTACTCTGAAGCGGTAGGTTTTTCCTTCCTCCAGACCAGTCACATGACTCTCAGGGATGCTGACAGTTTTCCATTCATCCCACTCTTTCTCTCCCTCTTCCTGGTACTCAACCAGAAAGCCTGTGATTTCACTTCCTCCGTTGCGATCAGGCCAGTTCCACGCTAACCATACCTCAGTCTTGTCCACATCAACATGATGTAGGTCTTTGGGAGGACCAGGAGGGACTGGAGGGATGAAAGCAGAATGAAAGCGATTCAGGCTTTAACTACTCACTCTTAGCACAACACAGTTTTGCTGCTTTAGGAAATTTATTTTCAGTATCCCAGAAAGTTAATGTTGTATCTATTTTTATTTTTTCATTCCCTTTAGGGAAGATACCCTACGCCAGGTAAGATTTCCTTTCCTGGATGATTAAGCAAGCATCTTTTGTAATTTTCTTTGTTTTTGTTTTCTAAAACCAAAAAAATATTGATAAATTTGAAGGATAAACAGTCACTGTGTTGTTACTCACAGAGCGGGTTCATTGCCTTGATGGCCTTTGGTATCTCAACATATTCGCTGCGGCCGAACTGGTTTTCAGCAGCAACTCTAAACGAGTAGGATCTGCCCTCCATCAGGTGCTTCAACATCATGCTGCGTTTCTTTGATGTAGAGCAGACAGGCACCCACTGAGTGGAAGCTGTGTCTTTCTTTTCTACAACAAAGTTAGTGATGCGAGTACCACCATTATCCTCTGGGTCTTTCCAGGACAGGTAGGCAGAGTCACTCCTGACATCAGACACACGGAGGTGCTGGATGGGACCAGGTTTGTCTGAAGAAACACACAAAGAACATCAACAAAGTTTGATCCTTCACTAGGGCAAGACACAGACGTGGAACTGACTATGTATCACAAAAAAGATAAAATATGCTTAACCACACTGACTTTTTCAAGGGTTAAAACCACAAAGATGATTCAGTTCCAGATGTGTCCCTTCAAACCACCACTGAATTTTGCTAATAAACAAATTATACAAATAATTCAATTCTTACCAAGAACCAGCACAGTGCAGGTGACAGTCTTGGATCCAGCAGGATTCTCCACAGTTAGGGTGTAATCTCCACAGTCACCACGATGACAGAACCTCATCTCCAGCTTGGTGCCTGACTGGTTGGTTTCAATATCTGCCCGAGGGGGAACCTCTGCGTCATTCTTCTTCCAGGTGACAGTGGGAAATGGGACACCTTTGATGCCGGCTATCAGAGCAATATGAGTGCCAGACATGGCCTTAATTTCTCGGGTCATTCCAGCATCCAGAATCAACTCTGGAGGCTCTGAAAGATGTAGAAGAAGGAAGTGAGAGAATTAATGACTAAAAACCCTAGACTACCTCAGTGCTTATATGTAGCACTTCTGTAGCATTGACACTGAAATGACAACTCACCAAGTCTTTCCTGTACTCTAATTGGCTCAGTAATGTTGGCTGGGTTGGACTCCCCAGCAGCATTGACAGCCATGACTCTGAAGCGGTACAAAGCACCATCTTCCAAGTTGATAACCTTAAACTTGGTTTCTTTGCAGGAGTCTGGAGTCTGGTTCACCTGTTGTCCAAATTGACAAAATTCAGTGAAATAAGAAAAAAAAAAAGAAAGAAAGAAAGAAAGAAAGAAAGAACTGGACATTAAAGAAATCAAAAGTGTAAATGTAGTTGTAAGGGTTGTGGACATGTTTTATCTCTGGCCAATTAGATAACTTCCTCACTTTTTGCCATTCCTCCTTTCCAGCTGCCTGAAACTCAAGCAAGTATCCAAAGATTTTTCCTCTTCCAGTGTCGGTAGGTGGCTCCCATGACAGGGTAACTGACTCCTTGGTAAAGTCGATAGCCTTTAGGTTCACTGGTGGACTAGGTTTCACTAGGAAAAAGAAGAAGGAATATTCTTGCACTGCATTTCCATCCACTAATAATAACATGAAGTGCGATTGCGAGAGATCAACTCACCAATGGGATCTTTGGCAAAGACAGGTTTAGATGGTGGGCTTGGGTCTCCAGCTCCCACTTCATTCTCAGCACTGACCCTGAACTCATACTCGCAGCCTTTCAGGAGGTCAGTCACCCAGTACTCCACCTTAGGGTGGATTCTCTCTGTGTTGCAGCGAACCCACCTGAGAGGAGAAACATAAAGGCTAATGTCTTGATGCATGTCAGGTAAGTAAATCCCAGAAAGTTGATTTTGTTCATCTTCACATTGCGCTTTCAGTGGGAGAAATGTTTCCTCACAAGCCCTCGTAACTTGTCGGATGAGTTTCTCCCACTGAAAACGCTGAAATTGAATGGAATGAAAGAACTTTCAGATGAAGGCTAACAATTTGTTTGTGAGATTGCATTTATATAAATATAAATAACATATATATTTTTGACTGGAGGAAGGAGGAAGACAGAGTACCCAGGAAAAAAAATCCACATTGTTTGCATGAGAAAATGCAAAGTTCACATAGAAAGACCAGGCAGCCAAATACATTTAAACCTGGGTTCTTCTCGCTCTGAGCTGACGGAGCTAACTACCACACCATGTTGCCACAGGTTTAATCTCAGTTTTCTACAAAACTTATTTGTTAGGCATTGGTCTGACTGTGGCATCAGAGTTTGTGAGGCTACACACACTTGAAGAAAGCGAAAGAGATAGTTAGCACAGACTGGTGGCCAAAACCCAGGACCAGTGGTAAAACATTACATACTCACAGAGCAGTAGTTACATCACATCAGCAACTAAAACAAATAACTTTAACAAGTAGCTGAAATGTGTTGTTATTAATTCATAAGCTTGGTCCAGTCTGGATTGTGTACTATGACATGCCAATCATGGCTGTGTAAGTACACGAAAAAGCAGTTAGAAGAAAAACCTACAAACGTTGCCTGGGCCCTAAATTGTGTAGACTTTCTTGGTTCTAGTGTTATGTGTATTTATGAACCTGTTGGCCATGGTCTCCTTCCTCTCCACAATGTAGCCTGTGATTGGTTTTCCTCCATCAGCAGGTGGCTCCCAGCTGATTAGAGCAGAGTCATGGTAAACTTCCTTCACTAGAGGCTGCTTGGGAGCATCTGGCGTCTCTGTAATAGACGCAATAAAATGCAATTAAATGCTGTTTTTACTTTATAAACACAAGAGCGGATTGCTTGGCTGGTTTTGTATCCCGTTCTGTGTAAATATGACTTACTGAAAATGTCTCTAGCTTTAGTCTCTGAAGACAGAAGAGGGTCGCTGATGCCGTAGATGTTTTGAGCCATAATACGAATGATGTACTCCCGCCCCTCGATTAGCTTTGGCACCTGAAAGGATATTAGTAATCAAAGCCTTTGTATTATTTTCTTGATAAGAAAAGAATTAACAAATAATGGTAAAAATTCAGACATTTAAATTAACTTTTTTTATGAAAGATCTTCACAGGATCTTCTTACATATAAGGTGCATACTAAACCTCTAGTCCAGATTTGCTGTTCTTGTCACTGTCTTCAACATTTTCTGTGCTTAAATTATTTATACTCACCTTGCAGGTGGTTCTGGTACAGGATGAGGTGACAGGCATCCATAGGTCTCTGTTGGTATCTCTCTTCTCAATGATGTAGTTGGAGACGGCACAGCCTCCGTCATCCAGAGGTGGCTTCCAGGAGATTACCATGTAATTCCTGTAGACTTCGTTGAACTCTACGGGTCCCTCTGGTGGCTGAGGACGGTCTGACAGGAAAAGAATTGACAGCAATCAGCTTCCAAACATGGAAATCTGTACATTTATTTTCACACCCCAGCTTATAAAAGGTTATATTACTGGGACACTCCACTTTACATTTATTCCACATTTAAACAGCTATTTGTTCAACATGTTAAGTAAAGGAAAATATATAAAATCTTAAGATATTTACTATAACTGAAAAAAAATCAAATATCTTGACCACTGACAAAACATTCTAAAACAATGTTATCCTTTACATATTAAAATTACTATAATTAACAAATATGTAAGACTAGTTTATTGCTTTAGTATTTTTGCCATATATCTAAAGTTAGAAACATTCTGTTTCAGAGTAATGCATAAAAAACAAGTTCAAAGACGCCCTAGAATAAAGCTTAAAAAGCTACAGCAACCAGTGGAGTCGGGGAGCCTGGGTGTCCCAAATTTACTGTTTTACCATTATGCTTTCAGTCTGAAACACATGATTCACTGGGCTCTCCCTCCAGAACGTGCCCCCCCATGGT
>VUQR01003339.1:13049-26240 GCA_015108515.1 Hemichromis elongatus
TTTTTGTTTGGTGTGGGGGGGGGGGGGGGTGGATTGTTGAAGTAGCTTCATTTTTAATAAATGAATTGTAATCGCAGACAGACACCCCTCTCTTCCTCTCAGAGATGCCCAGGCTTGTCTAATTGTTGCGCACAGTAGGGACCTTAAACACACGGTGCTGCTGTAGCTGTAATGTGACAAGTTAGTGGCACATTGTTCCTATTGTAGAGTCTCTATCCTAAATTGTATGTGTGTAATGTTTATAGATTGTGCAGCTGGGGCTGAAAAGCCCTTATTTTCTTTGTGACAGCAGTATTTGGTAAAAGTCAGAGCTATTTACTTACTTATCACGAGGCAGATGGCATTTAATGTCTGGTGAGTGAAGCACATTGTTTCCATCTCTTTGGTTTTTGCACCCAGTGTTTCCTATTGAAAGAGACAGCTGCTATCTGCTGGGTTACAGGCCCTGAACTTTTTATTTTAAGCTCATTCAAGACGATGTGCAATGAATGGATTTAGTTCATTTCTCAGTGTTCAGACTTGTTCAATTAGTGACCCCTAGTTTTGCATCAGTGTATATTTCTTTATAATAATCCCTTTTGAGTGTCACTTTTTTCATAATGTGTAGGGTCCTATGTGCTATCACACAGGCAGAAGTCAAATCATTCTTATATTATGGTTGAATGACTTGGAATAGGTAAAAAAAAAAAAAGTGCTGTGTTTAAATTGTAAGCTGTTCTATCGTGATTTTAAATCCAATTGATATTTTTACGTTATGTGTCTCTTATTACTTAAATAAATGTTTTCTTTTTGTTTTTTGTAAAATGAGGTTTGGGTACAGAGAGAGAGTTTTGGGTTGCGGGCATGCTTGTGCTTGATCCTGTTATTTTCAAAGTTGCCAATGACACCTTGGAAGACTTGATGTCTTTTCAGTCATGTTTGAAGTCGGTGGTAAAAAGCGTACAGCACTTAAAACGATAGGCTCAGCCTACTATCGGTCGTTTTTACAAGGGAGATTTATTAATTTATTTGCCCATGAGTACGTTTGCTAATAATGGAGCTAATAGAAGCAGTCAACAGAAATAAAAATAATAATAATAGCACTATCTTAACAGCACCTTCTTTTATCTGCGAGCAAATGGAGCGATTTATTTACTCAAACTTGAATATAATTTTTAGCACTTAATCGGTCTACTGTGTGTATTTCATCGAGGTTTCTAGGTTTCCACTTACATCCTTCATTTTCACTCCTTCAGATGAATCTGTTGATGATTATTTAGCTATCAGTTACATCCTTGTGCTTTTGACATTTGAGACTGTACAGTGATGGGTAGCTAACAGTATGGATGTGATGAGTATAGCTGTACAAGTTGCCAGCTTGGATATCAGCACGTCGCGTTGGACTGGGTGGACTGAACATGCTCCCTGTGCTGTCTGCTCATTGGCCAAGGTAACGGTGTCAGGTTGAATGAATCAGCTGAGATGATGTGGCAATTCAGTTACATTATCAGGTAATTGCAGTGGCACGGGAAAATATTTGGGCTCATTTCGACAGGTTAATAGTCATGGTGCTTTTGTGCAGTGTCGTAGACACAATTTCTGTGTATCCAATGTGAGCTAATGATCCAGAGTGGCTGAAACTGGTTGGGTACTGCAAAGAGTTAGAGACTGAGTTGTAGGGATCAGTTATATTATAAGCTATAACCTTTTCTTGGTGAAATCAGTCATTCAAGTTTAAATTAAAATGTTTTGAGGAGCTTTAATGACTGAATAAGTTACAGTGGGGAAAAAAAAACTTGCTCATGTTTCGCACTCCATCAAAGTTGTGTAGAGCAGAAGCGCTCTCTGTAAAGTGCCTGCTTGTGATATTTAACACCGTCCCTTGGCAGCCAGACTTTGTATTCATCGTCTAAAGGTGAATTGAATTAGCAAGGTCATTCTCCTGACATCCAGTCTCCAGAGGCTAAGACAGTAGACTTTAAAAAGGCATCAAATATCAAGCATAAGAGGGCAGATAAAAACACATAGTTGTAAAAGGAATTGAAGAGGCTGCATCACACATCAGATTTCATCTGGATTTCATTCTGGAATGGCAAACTGTCGGCTAGCTGACTCCAGTGTGTAATAGCGGGAATGTGGACATCAGTGTGAGACTGAATCATAAAGACCACATTTGAAGTCCCATTTTTACAGCCTTGGTAAGAGACGTTGACAGCGAAATCAGGGTAAAGCGTGATGTCACCTTTTAACATCACTGTTTACGTCTTTTAAATTCTACACCTTTTGCGAGGGTGAAGTCTTGCAAGGATGTTGAGCAAACCTGCCTTGTCATGCCCTAATTCCTGCAAAGCTTCAAATAACCTCATGAATATGCACTACTGAAGGTCAATGTCATACTGAAATGTGCAAAATAGCAGCAGGAAATGAACCGTGCTGCAGAGTTTCTCTCCATTTTAGGCACGAAGCTTATATTCTCTTGAGATATTTACCATCTCACTTTAAATTCAGTAAACCCTCCTTCACTTTCTACATTACACAAGTTAAACCACCCAGTAATAACATAATGTAATCATCATTAAGATCCACAAGTATGAGAAAAAATGAGATAAATGCAAAGAGCGATATGTTGCGTTTTACCGTCTTCCAGTTTGTTTTGATTTTGCAGCTCACAGCAAGTTTGAGTCCGTCCTCAATCCTTTCACGAGCCTCGTTTCCAAAAGTAACAGACAGCTGCTTTCAGCAGTTTCAGTGGCCCAAAAATCAAACCTGTTAAACAAATGGAACTGCACGTGCGTTTCCATTGCAACATCCCGAAGCTCCTACCTGTTGTTTCCATAAGAACGGTAAGTTTCACCGTTTCATTGAATTGTTTAGCCTAATGTCATAGCCTGTTTGTTTCGCCAGCCTATTTCACACTGTGCTCTAATTTTAAATTACTGTTCGTCTTGAATGGAAACTCACAACTCCTGCAGCTTTAGGCTTTAGTGCGCTGGGCTTTTGAATGTCTGTAGGGGAAACACTGTTTTGATCACTCACCCTCCTTTTATGGCTTTTCACACTGATTTCCAAAAGAAGAGCTGGACATCTTTATGACGGGACTTTTCATTTTCAAATGTTTGAACTGTAGGTGGTCACATTCAGCAGCACTTTGATAAATTATTCATGTAGAAGAAACGTTAAACTCTTAATAGAGCGTGTCCTTCAACAGGACATTTTTCAGATATTGTTATAGAGATACGTGCCTTAGTGTTGTAGTTGTACTAGGGGAAAACGTCTTGTGAACACATTATTAGGAGTTTTAGAGTCTTAATGTGGTCTTTTGAAGGACACCATCAGAAACCTACTATGGTTTTAAAACAGGTTTCGTCTTATCTCAACGTGGCAGAACGGCACTTCATCTTTGGAGTGCTACATCAAGCAGCTCTCCACTGGCTGGAGGTTCTGAGACCGAGTAACCCTGCAGCTCACTCAGTATTGCGGTCCAGGACGGTGATGTAGTCCACGAGGGGATAAAACTGCCACAACAGCAGCTTGGCCATGGATGGAGATGGAGTCTGCTTGTAGTTGAGCTTAAGAAAAATTGTGAGAGCTATCTGGTTATCAGTGCTTACATTTTTCAAAGTGAGATCAAGTATATATGAGCAAGTGACCCAGACAGTCTGTGTACTTGGAAGAGACTCTGGTAGGGTCAGTTTTTGCTTCATGAAGCTCTGCACTGTTGTTCTTTTTTACATTGAATTTGTAGCAGCGTTAGATGCAGCGAAGGTTTATTTATACATTGGTCCAAAGGTTAGTTAGTCCATTAGTTTTCATGCTGGCCTCTTCCAGAGTCTGTCAGTCAGGAGAAAGTGGGATTTCAAGAAGCCAACACAGACATGTTAAAAACAGCAGCCAGTCCCAGTAGACGCTAATATTCTCATTTATATAAAAAATAAATGCGTTTACAGTCTTTTACCAAAGAAACTCCTCTCTAAGCGGTGCATAATTAGGCAGGTGGCTTTTGTGAGTGACAGGTAGTCAATCTAAAGAGCAGGTTACTCAGTTTAAGTCATTTTGTTATAAACCTTTTTGTGATTTGGCGTCCGTTTTGACATCACTATGAATTACTGCTGCATGTCAGACAAAGGAGCTTGAACTGAGGAGCTTCTGTAAAGTTAGTAAGATCATCTGCTTTGTTTTTATTGTTTATCTAACAGTTTGAAACCAAGGTTTAAGCCTGCCAGTCATTTAAACACACACTCTTTTCTGCTCAGTGTTTGAAAAAAATACAAGTTAATATCTAGATTATGGGTACACTATAACTTTTCAGCGTCACACATCTGCCCCATACAGTCAGCAGAGCCAGCGATGAATGGAAATTGTCCAAAGCTGTTGTGGGGAACACGTTTCAAAGGAGATGAAAGATTAAACAGATGCGGTACAGGAGGGAGAAAACAGCCCGCTTTGACAAAGAGCGTCACAGACTGAGATGGAGCACAAGTAAACAGAAAGGTTTTCATTTTCACCGGAGACGACGCTTTACTAAACAGTGAAAGCAGCACCCACCACCTGCCAGGTTTAACAGTTCAGCCCTCAGAGAAGGACGACCTCCCTAACCTGACAGATATCAGTCCAAATATCCCCACTGCAGGATTTGGCCCACTCAGGCATGTGCATCTTTTAAAGTTTTTCCTTTTTCAGGTAAAAAAAAAAAGAAAAAAAAAAAGGACTATGCCAATGTATCAAAGCGTGATCCAAAAACACCAGATGTTGCAAAAATGATACATGTAAAACTTCTATAAATTATATATAAATTTAGATAAAAAAATTTTTTGTTATTCAGTCAGAGGGTTCAATAAACATCAGGGTTGTTTTTGTTTTTTTTAATTGAATTTTCTGGCATTATTTCATAGTTCAGGCTTTATGAGCTTAAAATTCTTTAGCCTACATTTTTTTTTCTCTTCATGAAAAATAAATTCATGATTTCACTGTGTGAAATATTGATGATGGTTTACTTGATAGCTGGACAATGGAGATGACTAATGGCACATATGAGCACACTCATGCTAGCTGGCCTAATTTTATATTCTGAACTTATATTCTGTTTATTTATTTACATCAACAAATTCATCTGCAAGCTAAACTCCTCCTTAGTCCACAAATGTCTGTTCTTTGTGGATTTAAAGACTGATTTGGAAAGCGTTTAGGTCTCACAGTTTATTACGATGCATAGAAATGTGTGCATTGTTGTTCTGGTGCTTTTGTTGGCTATTCATTATTTGGTTGAAATACTGTCTGAAGTCATTCACTTCCAGTCCAGTTATTTCACCATCTAACAAGCCCCTCATACTTGACCTTTTAAAATAAGTCACACCTCGCTCACTCAGTGCTAACACATCTGTCCCCACAGCACTTGCAACATTTTGCTTCATCTAAAGAATGAAACAAACACTATTATTTGGAGAGGATATTTTCTATAGAATCCAGTCCCGATAGCACTGTGCTGTAGCAGAAAGTGGCAGGTTTCATGCACAGCACCTGTCTTTTTCAAACTGTTGGGAGGGTTTACATTTGTAAACAGGAGGTTTTTGTGTAATTTGTGTGGGCTGTGCAGCTTGTGTTGCGAGGTTATACGGCCGTCCAGCTCTGGAAAGAATTCCCACCTCTCTCTGATTTCACATGATTCTGATGCACCACCTAAATACCTCAAGTTTATTGGGCTAAAATTACTCCAAAAAAAAAAAGTCACAAAAAAATGTCTTGCTGTGATGGGGGACACCCTCAAGCCAGAGATTGCTGTCTGTTGTTGATTGATTGAGCTCTTGTGTATATTTTTCGTAATGGAGTTGAGCTGTCCTGGCCTCATTAATCAGTGCAGGAGAGATGGTAATGAAGACGAGACATGCAGGCATGCGTCTCATCAGTGAGCCGGGGCTAGCAAGCTTTTCTGCTGCTGCGAATTCTGTCAGAAATAATTGACAGGAGAGATGCCAGGCTTGGACACAGGATTAGTTTCGGCAGTATTTTCAGCTTAGCTTTCCAGGAGATTTATGTCCTAGGTTTCCTGATAAATCAGTTATTAGTGTTTGTCACCATGACTCAGCATGTCGTGTTAGGGCCAGGATGCCATCCTGCCACATCTTTCTCCTCTCTGCACGACGGTGGCGACAGGCCTCTGTAAAAGACTTCTCGCTGCTGCAGAGTTACTCCAAGGCAGGCCATTAAACAGATTCACTGCAGAAGCCATGACAAAATAAAATATTAAATAAATTAAAAAAAAATATGACGGCCCAGTCTCAGTGGAGTTGGTTCTCATTTGGTTTCTGCTTTGTCTTTGGACTGTGCTGCTACTGTTGGGTCTCCTGTAAAGCTCTAGGATAATGGGTCTGTCTGAATAATTAAAAACAGACTCCAAACAAACTGGTGCTTTTACTGCTCTACTTGGAAAACCCATTAAGTGGCATTGTAAAGGATTTGTTCACATGCAGGTGCAATTTCTAAGATGCCTGGTGGGCTCTGTTTTTGTGAAGATGGTTTGTTTAGTTGATTCATGGAGCTTCCCCCACGATGAAACTTCTTACACGCTTTTTTTAAACAGATGTTGTTCTAAGTCTAAATTAGCTGTGTGCTGTTTGGATTTCACTTAAGTGCCGTTTCACTATGGGTTCACAGGCTGTTAGGTGAGGAAGGGGGCGCGGACTGTGCTGATTCACAAGGCATGTGATTTAGCTGCTCATTTCATAGTGACCTTGGGTATGACACTGAAACCTTAATCATTCCCAGGGGTCAAATCAGGAGCTTGAATGGTAGCTTACTGTCATCTGTGTGAGTGGGGAGCAAGTTGTATGTAGCGCTTTCACTCACATTGTTTTAGATGAAAGAACTACATAAATGCATTTATAAGTGAAAAATCAGTCTCACAGCCTGTAGATATGTGTAAAGGTTACGTGCCACAACTGTTCAGCCTGTTCCACCATACAGTGATGAGTCATCGTTACAGTAGGTGGATTGTACTATAGGAACATTAATCAAGTACAGAAATAAATGGTGCCAAAAAGTGGGTTGTCAGTCTGTTAAGGTGAAATGTTTCAGCAGGCTCAAGGGTTGACTTTTCTTTTTAAAGGAGATAGTCATGTGTATTTTAGTTTCTGTGAATTAGTGTTTTCTTCAGTGAGGGGGCACAACATGACAGCAGTTTACAGTAAACACGATCCTGTCACAGGCGATGAACACATTTTGCCTGAAGTGTTGCTCTTTGCTTTGTCACACTTAAGGTAGCCAAAGCGTGTGTGATGTCGGCTCTTCATACCAACAAAAACTTCATAGTTAAAGGTCACTCTCTGGTCACCTCAGTTTAGATATGGTTCAGAGCCCAACTGATGCTTGTTTTGATTGTCGCAACAAATCGTGGATTACTGCACCAGCCGTTGGGTTAGTGGCAAACACTTCCTGTGCCCACTGGTGAATAAACATCATAACAAAACCGACAAATAGCTGAAGACTTTCTCCCGTCTCCTCTTTACTTTTTAAATCTTCATTCATTGGCCTTTATAAAATGCGGATGCGTACTTATTGGAAGAAAGCTAATATCAACCGATATATCTGCCACGTTCCAGTAAGGTTGAAGTTGGCTGTCAGCTGTTAGCTGTATGTGGCCTTGCACCCTGGTTTGATCTCTTTGTAGATGGTCAGGCCTCTGTTACACAAGCCTCGCCATTTGGGGGAAATGTTTGGATATGAAGGGGAGTTTCTTTTGCCTCCAAAAACATTTTTCATGTTTCTGCTGCCATTAGCCAAACTGCTCCCTTTTCAAATGCACCACTTTGAATTCACTTTGCCGTTTGAATGTGAAGGATTGACGCAATGGAAGCAGCGAGACAAAGGAGCATACATGGCAGTCAGTTGAAAGACTGAGAAGTAACCCACTTCTGATAATTGAGTTTTGTTTATCCTGACTAGATGAAGATATTTAAATGACAGTTGAAACGAGCACTGTTACCTCACTGTGGTAATATGGTAATTGAATCGTTAGGGTACAGATGCATGTATTTCCCAGTATTTCTGCTTTTGCTGTCTGCTCATTTTTCAGTTTGGTAATTTAGATCCACATCTCACTTTGTATTGTATTATCTCCTGTGGTAATTCACTAAGTGTGTTCACCCCCCATGGTGTGGTGTTGCGAGTGGGTACCTTATCAGATTTTTACGTCCTAATTATCAGTTTTTATTACCCAACGCTACACAAGGGCTCCTAAATTATATTCAAGGACACTCATGTTTTGCCTGCTCTTAGTTTATTTGCTACAATAAGTTCTATTCATCTGGATACACTTCCTGGGCAAGGTGAACCACATCTTGGCTTTGTTTCTTTGGATTATCTCTCCCTCCTGCAAGGCAATGATAATAAAGTAGAACAGTGAAAAGGGTGTTTTCATACACTGCTTCTTTCTTTCTTTTTTTTTCTTTTTTTCTTTCTTTTTTTTTTTTTTTTTTTTTTTTTTTTACCCATTTTAGTAACCTGTTCCTAGATATCCTAATTAACTGTGACATGTTCAGGTTTTTCTTTGTTACATGACAGTTGTTATTCAACTGTCATGTAAGTTAAATTATAGCTAATCAACAGTCGACTATTAAAATATATGCAAAAAAAGAAGAAGGAAAATCTGACCAATAAAAAGAGAGAGGAACAACAATGATAAGAACAGTTTGTTAAAACTGAGTCAAAACTACATCCAGATGACTTAACCAGGCAGATAACCTTTTCCACATGATATCATCCCGTCTCTAACTCTACAGAGGTTCTAAATGAGCCGCACAATTTGTTAAACAAACACTGGGATTACAGAGATTAATACACAGAAAGAGCAGACACTCACAATCACAGTTATGGGGAGCATTGGTATTTACATAAAACTCAGGGGAGCTCATATCGCTGCTGCAAAAACATACACGGGAAAACAAAAGCATACAGCGCGGCAGGGTAGGATGAATGTAGCGTCTAATCCCTAAAATACAAGACGAGGGCTGTGTTTCCGTATTTTATTGCTCATGCTTACTGAAAATACAGTCAATAACCAAAATTTGGCAATAATGAGGGATTTTTTTTTTCAGCTTTTATTAGTAAATCAACAAACTTGGATGAGGGATTGTCAGGTGATTTAACCGAGAGTTACAATTGTTTGACATGTCGTGTTAAAAGTTTAGTTTTGCCTACAAACACCTGCAAACATTTTGATTCCTCATATAAAACTGTAGGCAATGCTAATGATCCAATTACATTATAATGGGTTGTGTATTACACATGCTGGCTTCAACTTCTGATTATTTGCATTATTAATTAAGTGAGTGTATGAGAACAGCAAGTTTCAACCCACAGTCCAAAAGCTTAAAACAATGCATAGTTAAGAAAATCAGACTTTAGTACTCCTTAGTACCTAAAACTGGATTTTTCTCCTTATTTATTGCATTAGGCTAAGCTTAACAACAAAGCAATTGCAGCAGGTTTCTGCAGAACAGGAGCAGAAAGCATGTCCTCTTTGCTGTGGTTTGCTTTCGCTTTGTTTGAATGAGGGTCGAATTTGTTTTGGTGTCTCTGGGCTGCACATCAAAGTTGTGCACAGTGCATCGATGCTGGCCTTGTGCTGCGCTGATAAAACAGTCCAAATTCAACCACATCCCTCACTTGTCTACTATCGTCCTATCTCCTTAAATCCAGCCTGTACATGCACGCCTTGGCTTTGATTTCAGGGGTGCAGAAGAACTATGGCAGAGAAGGGATGGAAGTGGAAAACTACAGCTGAAAAGAAAAGACCCCTCATAGACTAGTTAACAGCTGTAATGCCTGTCTGTGACTAGAAGACATTCAGTTACATATTTTAATTACTGTGAGAAAATCAGAACCACTTTAGAGACCAAACCCCTTTCAGATTTCGCTGAATAAATAATAAAACCCCAATAATTGAGGCAGCATTTCCATTTGTGAAATACAACTCATGGGCCAGACTTCCATCGGGGGCACTCCATCCTGTCCCCCACACCATTCCCAAACAGCCTGCCTGACTTTTGCACCCCATGCCAAATGTGGACAAGGAAAAGAGAAAGGAGAAAAATAAATAAATCTTCAGTTTTAATGGCTCATTTCCATGGGAAACTACCCTTAAGCCCTAGGCATGATATCCACGAAGACACAACTTCAACTCCAATCCTCTTTAAATCTCACCTTCCCCAACCAGTCTGAACAGGAACAAGAGCCAGGAGTTTGTTTAATCTGATTTTTCAGTTTGGTGGCGGGGGAAGCAAAACTGCCAAAACACGCTAAATACATAAATACATGGTTACCAGTGTGTTTGTCTGTATTTGCTTGCTTGTTTGTTTGTGTGAATGGGCACATCAGCTGTGAGAATACACAAACGTAATTGGTCGAAACATACAAAACTCACAGAATATATGAAAAGTCATTTTAAATTACTCTCACAGAATAACAACACAATGTCTAGATTCATGTATAAACATCTTTTTCTTTTTTAAATGTCCATAAATTATTATAAATTATACATTTTATGAAAAAAATACCTACAAACATATATTTTGTTTTTCCTAAACCATTAAATAATATTCTTATATTATTCTTATTCTGTGATCTTTATCTGCAGAATGGTGTTGGAAACGGTCATCTACTAAACCCATATTAAACATGATAGGAAGATTTGAACATATTGTTCATTAAGATTCAAGACCTTAGCTGTCATTATGCAAGCACGATGAAATTATATTTATACCATAATCAGGTGATATGTACCATTAAAAAAGGACAAGTGTAGATTCATCAGCAGCAGTATAGTATTGGACAAAGGGTAAAATTATCGCATAAATTATTAACAAGATAACTTGTGTTTAAATGTAAAGGATGTAAAAATGTAAAGCAAGCAACATTAAAACTCTGCAACTTAATAGGTGATAAACTTAAATATAAAATACACACTCTGAATTCAACTTCTTTCCTGGATAATCAACTTTTTTATGTTCTTGTTACTGTTGGTATTACAGAATTTAGAAAGAAAGACTAGAAAGAAAACTTTATTAATAATTCATTATTTAAATGCATTTTTAAAACTACAACATTATATTATAGTTGTATAGATGCTGTATAGACACTTATAGCAGACACCAATGTGAGTGCTAATAGTGCTACTGACTGTTACTTAATTACTTATACGAAATAAGGATTCATTGCTCATCAGAATGAATATTTATATAAGTATTTATTCTCCTGAACTTAACTTTAGTTAATTTTTATGTAAATATCTAGTATTTCCTATGGTAATGCTCACTAACTTTTCATTAATATTTACAGAAGTTGAGTGTCTCTTAGGGATCTAAAAGAAAACGTTCTAATAGTTAATCAATCGAAAAAAGCAGGGAAATCCATACAGTACCTACAACGGAAAGATCATTTGCTAACTTGAATCTAGACTAATACTAATATATCTTAGAGAGTTGCAACATAGTAAATGGACCATTTGATGCTTCCCGACACAGACGTGGAATCAGATGAAGAAACAAAAGAACGGGATATTTTGTTCTGCATTATCTGCCATATGTATCTCCCACTCACTGTCACCCTTGAATGGTCTGTGCCCCTGTCTGCATTGTCGCCACTGTGAAATGATGTTATGTACACACACCTGATGATTAATATGCAGCAATGAAGCCTTGAAAAGAGCAACAGGGACAAAAAGAAACAGAGGAGAGAAAGGCCTGATGGGAATCTTTTCGGGACAGTAAACACTGCATAAATTAACCTATCAGTGCTCTCACAAGAAGAGACGTGAGCAGGAAACAAATGAACAAAGGGTCAGAATAAATTTACCACTATATACAGTTTTTCATACTATCAACTTTCATCAAGGGACCATCAAGGGTCAAATTTGTCCTAAATTTATTCTGTAGTGTGACAATGGTGCCAAACATATAACTGGAGCGAACCAGGAGTCCTGCAGCAGATGGTCATGATCCCACATAACCTCAATCTCAGTATCATGGGGATTACAAGAAGAGAGACACAGGATTCTGAGACAGCCTAAATCCACATTGCCAAGTTCTCAAAGATTTAGAGCAACAAGTAACTTGAAGGGGAAAAAAGTATCTATCACTGAAAACATTTTTTTTTCTTTTGCCATGCATAAGTCAAAAGTTCAGTTTATTATCTCAAAATTAAAACTTTCTCAAACATCTGAGAAAATAACTCTCAGTTGAGGAAATAGATTGACATTTCAAATCACTATGTTGAAATTTTAAAATAATAAGCCAAAAAGAATAAATTCAGCTTTGCCAGCAAAAAAGAGTTTTTCCCTTTGAGGTGAGTCTAAATGCTCCCGTAGATAAACAACAATAAGCCAATAACAATAAGAATAACAATACACTGGGAGCTTCTCATAATGCACTGACTGTGTCTTCTTCACTCACCTCTTTTCACTTGTTGTGTGTTTATTCACCACTCTGCATTTAATCATTAGTTAATATTAATCTCTGGCTCGTTCCACAGTGTGTCTTTTGTCCTGTCATCCTCCCCTCACCCCCAACAGGTCGCAGCTTCTGCTTGAGCTTTCTTCCTGTTAAAAGGGACTTTTTCCTTCCCACAGTCTCTGATCTGATTGTTGGGGTTTTCTCTGTATTATTATAGGATCTTTACCTTTCAATATAAAGCTCTTTGAGGTGACTGTTGTTTAGATTTGACACTATATAAATGACCTTTTTTTTCAGAGGATAATATGGCAGTGTGGTGTGGTTTTTGGCTCCGCTGCAGGAGGTGTGGTGAGGCAAAGTGATTTAGGGAGCAGTGTCAGTTGTTACTGGCACACCCACTGTGATTTTGTTAACGTTTCTCTCTTTTTTATGCACTGCACTGATCTGAGGAGAGCTTCCTTGAATTACAGTTTGGACAAGCTCCTCTCTGTGTGTCTGTCTGTGGTGACCTAAACCCACAGCTAGCAAAGGTTTCTGCTACAGACAGATCACTCCAAATATTCTTCTTTCTCTTCTGTTTCCACATTAAACCGTATTAAAAGGTTTTTGGGTATATTTATTAAGATATATTGCTGCTGAGTCTTTCATGTATATATATTTTTTTTTTTTTTTTGACAATTTGAGAAACACAAGTCAAATATCCAAGAGAAGACAGACATCTTTACTTCCAATATAATGAAACTAGGAAACCGATCAATAAGAGGCAGAG
>VUQR01003339.1:29457-56081 GCA_015108515.1 Hemichromis elongatus
TTTATGTTGTTCCATATATGCAAATGTATGTATGTATTTGCTTACCAGATACTAGATCAGATCCCTGAACATGAACAAGATACTGTTTGCCATTCACTAATGAATAAATTAGTTCAACATATTTTAGGCTCAGTGATTTCAGAAACAACATAGATTGCGTGACGCATGAGGAGTGAGTTAGGACTGGCTTCTTCTGCTAGGGACTATCATGTTTGGTGACTAATCAAAGCATAACATCTACCTCTGAGTTACATCAGGCCAGATGGACTCCCCCAAACTTCCCTGAAGACATTTCATTCAATTGTAAAACAAGCATGAAGATCCAAGAATAGCTGACATGTCTTTTACGTCTTTTACAAGGTTATGCAGAGTGCAAGTGACTTTTCACATGACCCTGCACATCACACGAACCCACCAGCAGCAATT
The DNA here is from genome assembly GCA_015108515.1 of Hemichromis elongatus. Classification (NCBI taxonomy): domain Eukaryota; kingdom Metazoa; phylum Chordata; class Actinopteri; order Cichliformes; family Cichlidae; genus Hemichromis; species Hemichromis elongatus. Next base: position 29,884 of record VUQR01003339.1, read on the forward strand.
TTACTGCTGGACCCTGAGTTTTAAACCCTCCTCTCTGCAGACCAAAGTCCCCTCGGCAGTAACAGAATGCTAGAATGGGAACAGCTTCAGGCTTTTCCTTCAGATTCATTACGATGTTGTTTTAACATAATTACTGGAAATCTACACAGGATCTCAAAGTAAAATCCTGCCAATAGTTACGATAGTTAAGGCTGTATACAGAGCTAATGCCATCAATGGTGACAATTGGTTTATGTTAGAATACATTTTTAAAAATTGCGGGTTAAGAAAGAAATGATGATCAGTATATTTAAGAAATACAATAAATTGCGATTATATTGTTACAGATGTTTTTCCATATCTAAAGACAACCTTTAGATTTTTATTTACAAATATCAATCAGCCAAACATGTGTGAGCTGTTGTTAGAAAAATGCAAACGCCCAGAAAAGCCTAATTTAAATTTGACTGAGATTTTTGGTCTTCTTCTTCTTGTGAAGTACTGCACTGTTTCCGGTGATCTGGCTATATTTTGAATCCCTCTTTCCAACTTCTTGTGCATGCCCTTTTGGACGCAGACCAAACATTTCACTTTTTAGTGAAACTGAATGTACCCTCATGTCAGGTCATCAAAGTTAGCTCCTTGGATGGAACCCAAACACTGAACTGCTATTTTCAGTTGAAGAACTTGTGAGTTGGTGGATCAGGTCAGAGGTGTGACCAGCAGGATCAGTTATCTGCCAGTACAGAGATAGACTGCAATGTCCATTTAAAGTCTAATTGAGAGAAAATTTAGCAACTTAAATTGTGGCATGTCCCATTTTGCCACTGTGCACCCTCTTGGTCATATTTAGCTCTTTTGACGCCAGATTGAAGTCAGATTTAAAGTTTAATGGTCTGCGTTTTTGACGCAACGGAGGAGCTCCAGCACTTGGCAGCTCGTCTGCAGTGGAGTTCTAGATATACATCCTAAAATAACATGCCACAGGAAGGTGGTGCTGTGGGTACCACTTTGAAGCAATCTGGGGCCTTTCTGTGTGGACCTTGCATATTCTCCCTGTGTCTGTGTGGTTCTTTCTCTGTACTCTGGCTTCCATCCACAGATCAAAGACATGCATTTTAGGTTAACAGGCGTTTCCGAATTTCTTGTTACATGACTATTATTTACATGTACATTTACATGCATTATCAGTAAGATAATACTGGTCACTGTACTAGATTTATTAGTCTAGCAATAATTCTGTACATCTGTAACAATATTAAACTGAGATGAAAACACTGACACTGCTCTTCACAGCAACCTCACTCAAAGCTGAAGGTGGTTGTGTATATTTGTCTCTCTCATTCCACTGTATGTGTGGAGGTGCATTGACATCAACAGACACACAGAAAGGTTTTTTGTTGTTTTATTCCAAGGTGATGCTTCAGATGACCTCTGACCTGGACTGCTAGACTCTGCTGAGCTCAGCTATAATGATCGACTGTTATTCTTCAGCCATCAGCCTCTGCCTTTCACTGACCGTCCCTCATTCTGAGGTGAGATGAGGAAGGAGATGAGAGGATGACAGCAGCGGTAAAAACAGACTGTGTGTGTGTGTGTGTACGCCAGGGTGTGGAAACAGTACATCAATAGATTGCTTTATTGAGGTGCCAGCACTAATTTGCATGTTTTTTCTGTCTGTGTAAATGAGAGGAAGAGATATGCAAACAACTCAGTGATGATGGCAGAACAATGGTGGTTTTAAAAGCTTTTCTTTCATTATAATTTTTTGCTTGGGCTTTACAAAAGTTTTGAGTGTAGATCAGCTAATGGGGCTCTTTAATGTCCAAAAAATATAAAGAATTTAGTTTTAGAAGCTGGTTACATGAATTAAAATATTTTTCCAAAACTTGCTGACACAATTAATGACTACAATGACTGTTAAAAACAAATTATGTGAAACAAACTTCAGTGTTAAAAAAAAAAAGGCAACACTAGAAACTATTAATGAACATGATCCATGATGAAGGCTGTCCAAAAGAAAACAATGCTTTTATGCTATACAATACCAGAATTATAATCTCACTATAAATATATATATATATTTATATTATGATAACATACATGCAGTAGTCTGTATTTTAGCTCCCCTTGACACCTGAGACTAGTACTACCAAAAATGAAAAAAAAAAAAAAAACAGACGTGAAAGAGGAAACGTAAAAAAAACAAAACAGGAATGCCCAACTTTTATGAAAATTGAAAACAACCAACCAATTCAGGATGGAAACACTGCCATTAACTTTAATAAAGAGGTTAAGAAACTCAATGAGATGACATCCAAAATAATCTAGAGGTTAGATGTAGCAGCAGCTCACAACGCCAGCAGATTTATGACTGAAATGAAAGAGGTTGTCTTGTTGTTGTTGTTTTTTGAGTATGGGGATTTTTTTTGACAAATAAAATAATGTTCTTTTTCTAAGTGGACACATCCCAAAAGTTCATTTTCGGAAAAAAACTGTCTGAGCTCTAATTCCTTATTGTTTCAACACTCTGACAGTGGGACTGTGATACTGGCAAGAAGTACTGAAAGGATGGTAAATATGCATAGTGGAGTCTTTAAATCCCATGAAACTCCTGGAGTCGTGGTTCACACATGTAGACCAAATATCAGTAAGCAAAACCTTCACACTTACTGTTTCTGGCTTCTAACACGTACATTTTTATTTTTTATTTATAGGAAAGGCATTCAATATAATATCACATGTGCAAAAAGTAAATATATAAATAAGCCAGTATTATATTTCCACAGTTTTCATCATTTAAATATCTCTTTTGCCCATAAATTTAAGTCCCTCCTTAATAACAACCAAATTAGCTTTGAGATTAAGTGGCCATCATTTTGGTAATTTAAGTGGATTTCACCCATGTTAAATTAATACTTGTGCAAGAGTACATGAACACCAAATAAAGTCAGATAACGGGTGTATATTTTTAGTTCCGACTTTGGTGTTGTTGAATGACTCTGAATTGCATTTTCATATTGTGCTCATCTGATTACTGTGAAAGTGCAAAACAGTGTTTTGGAAGTGAAAGAAACCTGACTTTATATAGGTTTAATGTGCTTCTCTGATCACATCCATATTTTACAAAAGCACGTGTCAAGAACAAAACACCTAGAAAGACTTACACAGCTGATGGGAGGATCAGAGATAAGCGGCACAGGAAATGGAAAAGTCGACTAAAAGAGGCCGCAGAGGTATTAATTAAACACCGCTCATTTTAATCATAGCTAATTATATTTGCATGTGACGGTTCAGAGGAGTGATGAGGCTGAGGGTGATTCTATCTGTCTGTGTCTCATTAGTACGGTGCAGCTGTCTGATGGCAAAGAAAAGCTTCTGTCATCAAATAAGCAGAAATAAATATAAAGATTCTTTAAAAGGCCAATTTCGGCTCATTTGTATTGTAAAAAAATAAATGAATAAAAAATGTTTTTTAAAAAAAACAAAAACACACAAAAAAGAATACCTAGAATTGCTTGCAGGAAAAATAATCTGTCAAACAATACAGAAGAATTAGTAATTTACCCTAGCCTCCCTGGATAAATTGTTAATTGATAATACAGCCATTTACCAATCAAATAGTTGCTAATTAGTCTTTTCAAGCACCTCTTGTCTTGAAACGCTTCTCTCTGGCCCTCCTCCTCTGCCTTGCCAATAATCTTCTCTTCCTTCTTTTCTTTCTCCTTCCCAGCTTGTTATCAGAGCTCATCAGCGAATTTTTTCCATCTATAAACAATCAGACGCTCAGACGTTGACCCTCGACTCCTGTCTGACCTGGAGGTCACCAGTAAAAAGGAAAGGGGTGTTGAAGGGAAAATGGTCATTGCTGTATTTCATCTCTTTGGAGGAAAACAGAAAAGGGGAGGGAAGATTTAAAGAGGGCACATTATGGGACGTGTGTGAAAAGTCAAGAATATGAGGACATGTAGGCCACAATGTTGCAGGAGTAAGTGTAACCCACTGACTCCCTCTGTCTCATCCATGCACAACAGGATTAGCATGCATGTTTAAAAAAAGGATGGGGGTTCAGTGTGCTCACTATCACATCTGTATTAATGAAACACAAGATCTTTATCAAGGTAATCACAATCTGTTATCTTTTATCGACCATGTTTTGATTTGAATGCTTTTGTTGTTTAAGAACATTCTCATACTAATGGATATTATGACATATGGAAACAAACTAAACATGCACACTATTGTTATGTTATGTTTAAGATCTTAAACTTGGGCAATGACACAAATATGTGCGTTGTCACGGTATGCCAGTTTAATTGTAACACTAGGGAAATATTTAGGATCCAAAAAGCAAATTTCCATGACAACCTCATAATGAAGCCAGTAATAGAGAAAAACGGGGTGGGGGTGGGGGGTTCTATAAAAACCAGAATGAAAAAGGGGGAGGTGGAACAAGAAAGAGAAATTGGAGAGACACAGGAGTAAAAAGCGACAGATTTTTTTTTTCTGTCTGGTTTTCTATAAGAGGAACGAGAGGAGATAAGACTAAAAGGACTGTCACTCAGAGGAACAATCCTTCCAGTGTCCCCTCTTGCTCCTGCTGCTCCTCCTCCCTCTTTCCTCTCTCTCTCCAATTTCCACAGATTCCTGCTGAGATAGAGTCGCTGTTCGCAGGAACAGTTTGCTGACATCATCCGCTACATACCGAGCGTCCTGCACTCTCACAGCCCCGCCCAGTAACACTGGCAGGATGGACACGTACTTGCACACATACTCACGCACAGAGACGTGACCGTGTCTGCCCAGCAACTTCTCGACAACTGCTGATTAGCAGCAACACCGATGTCCGTTTATGGAAGATTTAAAGGGAGACTATAATTAATGTGCAAACCACTTTTCTTCTTGTGTCTGGAGAGTCATAATGCACAAAACTTCCTTCATTTCAACTCAAACAGCAATTCTGATTGCTTGCATTATTATTATACGACATACAGTGTGCAATATATATATTAGTGCCTATAAATTTAGCAAAACTAATGCAATTTATGCAACTTACACTCTGCTGGAGCATTATCAGTATATAAGCAGTACAGTAAGGCTCGTATTGAATCCCGAGTGTACTTGTTTATGCATAAATACCACAAAATAACAGTCTTAACAGGAGTTTTAGTTTTACTTCTCTGAGATCATCAATGTTCAACAGAAATCAAATATCATACATACTGCCAATGATCACCGATTAGTTTAAGATTTGAGTAAACGTGAGTTTAGTATTTCTACAGTGCTTAAGCTTTTATGCCAACAAGTTCAGATGAAATTTAAAATAAAAAACAAAAGACACACACATACAAAACAAAGAGAAAAGTTAGTTTCTAGTCAGAATGATTGATTCAATTGTGATTTTATCAATAAAGAAGAACAAAAGCCTTGATTTCTTTCAAAGATAAATCAAACGCATTGAGATCTGTTGAGCAGCTTTCACCCTTGTGATGGAGCAAACAGGATTAGATCCAGCTCGTTAAACTGAGATAAAACCATCGCTGCTTCGCATGCGTTTAGCATTCCGCAATCATTGCACTTCAACAGACTGTCTCCATCTCCAGAAAAAAAGAAAGGCAATGAGAGGTAACAATGCCCTAATACACAGCCTAGTAGTCACCTCTATTTCTGCAAAGACTTCTCAAACAACTTCTCTCTCTCTCTCTATCACCAGCAGAGGTCAAGACTGAACCATCTTTTTATGGGGATCAAAGACATATCGCTTGAAATGCAAGTGAATGCAAACAGGCTGAAAATCTGTTCTGGGCTCCTCTTCACTTGCAGTTCCACCTTTGCTCCCACTCTTCCCTTTCTTCTTAGAGCTGGAGGAAAGCAGCTGCTTGGTTTCAGGTCGAAGACCCTCTGAAGAAAAGCATCAAAACATCAAGGTCAACTCAAACTGTTTCAAAAACTGTATTTATGGCAACACAGAAAACGTTAAGATTGTCACAGTAAACTGCCCGACAGTATGATCGGTAGTTGTGATGGCAGATGTGATACATGATATGGATCTTTTCGGTTATGTGTGCAGTTGATGCTGTAACAATGTGCTGACCTCGAGATCAACTGATGCCTTAATGCTCCTGATGTAACTGACGACAGTATGTAGAGAACCAGGTCACAGTTGCTCCTAGTTATAATCTGCACAGTTCCACATTGTGTCTCATCTATCTGTTAGCTTCTCAGTCATCACTTTCCTCTCATATTGGCCTTATTCTAAGCCATACTAACCCATGCGAATGCTCAGTTTATTGTTTGATGTCAGTTAGGCGTGCACCGCAAGTCCTTCTCTATCATATCTTGTCGTCGGTCTGTATGTCTTTTCGAGGAAACAAACTGAATGCTTGTTTGCTTGCTGCCTTGCACACGGAAGGTAAGAAATGGTCTCAGTTCACTGCTTTACACGCTGGCTGTCTGACCTCACGTACTGCGGCGCCAGCATTCTTCTTGTTATCGTTATGCCAGCGTGAGGGTTGTTATGGTTGCAGCGCAGCCAGAAATTTCTTCTCGTTATCTTTGATCAGTTGAAAATGTCCTGTTCGCCACCACAAAACACGCCCTCCAACACCCTATCACTTGAGTTCAAGTGACACATGAGGATTGCTATTTTATTTTCTGCCCAAAAATGCACGTCTTGGCATTTTCCCTGCACAGCGAAATTAAATTATACAGATACTATACAAACTTGAAGCATCTCTTGAAGCATGAGGATTTTTACTTAAAAAATATTTGTCAGTTGTGGTTCAAAATTAATAACAAATAAGCATAAAATACGGATAAAAACTGTCTTTGGAGGGAAAATCACTTTGTTTTCTGTGGATATAGGAAGTGAGAAAATCAATACAACAACAGAAATCTGATATATTACACAAGTTCTTTTGGGCTTTTCAGTCAGAAAGTACACAGGCTTGCAGAACATGTGCAATGGTATATATACTAACAGTTTTGTGTGTGCCACTGGAAAAGTAGTAAAAATCAGTAATACTCCAATGGCTACTGCTTCTACTCTGTAGAAGCCTTGTGGAAAAGCCTCATAACTATTTTAACATAACACACAATTATAGGAATATCATCTTAGACTATATGCTCAGCAGGATGATTGATAAAATACTCTTCAGATTAACAGCTTATAAAATAATCATTAGTTGCAGCCTTATAAATAATGCAGGAATGAACAGCTGATTTGAACAGGAAATAATCTGTCAGTGAAGTCTTTATAAAAGCAGGCACACACATTAGAAACGCACCTGTGCTGGCCACTTAAAAGCTCATAACATTTACAAGTATCAATAACTTGTGTATTAGAGGAAACGCATTCCCACACTTTAGTTTTTAACACCGAGTGAGAAAGAAACTACTTTGGACTTCCATCATATACAAAATGCTTTAACCTCCAAACAACTATAAATGCATCTTTTCCTACTGTGATATTTTTATAATATTTTTTTTTTAAAGTTTCCTATCGTGAATTTGTTGGAATCTACATCTTCAACTTTTAATGTTGTTTTTATTCTAGTTGCACATGGTACATGCATTTTAATTTATGGCCCTTAAAATATGTGCAGGGGGTTTTTTTTGTTGTTGTTGTTTTTTTTTTTACCATTATAAGCTCTGACTTTACTGTATTTTTCAGCTTCTAAACATTACTCTTTAATATTTTGTAGTGTACCATGGGAGATTCAGAGATATCCTGAAGTTCGTGCGGTTTAACAACTGATCAACCGGAGCAGCCAGAACTGGCAGTTGATAGAGGAAAATTTTTGCTTTGATGAATATTAGGAAAATACATTCTTTCTAAGGCTGAGAAAAGATCTAGTAGAACTGGGATGCCAAAACTCCTCATTGCATAAAAAAATATTGAAAACCAGGATTCATTACTTTATATACATATCTGTGTACATGCTGTATGCTGATGTTAAGTTTCACATTTCTCACTCACTATGTGTTAATAGACTTCTCTGCATTAATTCATACTTGTTATTAATCTCTGTCTCTCTTCCACGGCATATCTTTTATCCTGTCTTCCTTCTCTCACCCCAACCGTCGCAGCAGATGGCCGCCCCTCCCTGAGCCTGGTTCTGCCGGAGGTTCCTTCCTGTTAAAAGGGAGTTTTTCCTTCCCACTGTCGCCAAAGTGCTTGCTCATAGGGGGTCACTTGATTGTTGGGTTTTTCTTTTTATGTATTATTGTAGGGTCTCTACCTTACAATACAAAGCACCTTGAGGCGACTGTTGTTTTGATTTGGCGCTACATAAATAAAATTGAATTAAATTGTATTGAATTGAAGTTTTTGAATCATAAATGGGACATTGAGAGACCTCAAGTTTTTCTTGTTCTGTCCCTGCTGTTGAACACATCAACGATCTGTTTAGACCAGTGTTTTCATAGTTTCTGGCTGGACCTAGTAGATTACTAAAAGGCTTTTACTGGCCATTTTTACTGTAATCATTTACTTTAACTAATTAACAAACTTGATCATTTAAATTGCTGCTGTGGACACTTCTGTGGTATACGAGACAAGAGTTTAATTTTTAGCATGGATGGTGGCGAGCTTTTCAGTCGAATCACTTATAATCTGACCAGACTGTCTCACCACTTCAGAGGTTAATGACATCATGAAGAGCATAGATGAGGCTATCCAATTTCTACACACAATCAACATCACCCACAGAGATGTCAAGGTACATGCTATTTGTCATTGGCTTATTATACTTATTCATAAGAAATGTAATTGATTTTTCTTTCAACTAAGAGTGACTTAATTACTAATGCTGTAATCGTATCTTTTTGCTTTATTCCTGAATACTCCCTGCGGCCATAGAACTCACTGTGTTCCTCAAAGAGACTCGATGTCCTGCTCATGCTCACAGACTTTGGCTTGGCCAAGGAGACCACCTCACTTAACTCTTGCTATGTTCAAGCTACTCCTTGTTACACACCCTAGTATGCTGGTAAGAATCTGTTTAAGTTTACTGCGTAAAGTAAAAGTGTGTTTCGAAAATCAATTTTCGCTTTAATAAAGCGATATAGATTCATTAAAATCCTGAATCGGTTTTTAAATATAAATGCATTTTGTCAAAAACGCCAGAATCTCAGGTTAAAGCTCACAAAACTATTTCAACAACCACCAAACAGCTAAAACAGTAAATGAGAGTAGGCAAACGGATTCTGCAAAATGACATAAAAACAAAGGGCGGACCCGACGCATCAGGATCAGTGAGATATCGGCTTTCTCACCAGACGGCACGTACAGAGACACGCTGTCGGTAATGAAAGCCGACAGCTTACAGATTCTGGTGCTGCTGGTTTTGTCACTCTCCAACCAAAAATGACTGAACCAGCAGCAAAAGAAGAACCAAACTAGGCTTCACATTTTGCTTCAAATAAACATTGTCATGAATTCCCTCTTACATTTGCTGTTTTGCTTTCACCACGATAAAAATCACACTTCCTGCAGAGCTCTCTCTCTCTCTCTCAGTATACTTCAAGAACATTTTCCCGTGTCAAGTCTCAGTTTTCTGCATTATTCGCTTGCTTATTACCCACCAGTCTACCATTATGTACAGCGCTGTCAGCCACTGTTTTTTTTAATGACTTCAGACAAGAAAGCCTCATTTCTGCTGTTCAATACCAAAAAATTTAAACTTATTATGCCAAATTGCAAAATGCTTAGCTGTGCTTCTAATAAAACCTCTGTAACTTTGCTCTACTTCACTTCAGCAGCAAAAGTTTATATGTTGAGTCATGGTTTTCTATAGTTTTTGTTCTATTGCAGTATATTTTTAGGGTTATCTGTTATAAAAAGCCAGGCCAGGAAAATCTCCTTCATCTTTTTCTGTGTTTTATCCTCAGTTACTTTGACACAAAGACACAAGACTGCTGTGATGCTTACACCTCTGATGAAGTCCCACAGTGTCAGTATTGATAAATAATCAGAATTATAATATTTCTGACTGTCTGAGTCAAAATTGAATTGAATCGAATCAGAATCTTAAGATTTGGAATTAAATCGATTCTAGAAATCAGTGACGATACCGAGCCCTAGTGTATAGTATGTAAAGCCAATAAAAAAGTATTTTTATACAAAACATGATGGGTTCACTTGAGGGTAAGGAGTACAACTGCTCAAACAGATCATAACCTATTATGACTTCTGTGTCTTATACCCCTGAATATCTTATGTTATGTTCCTGCCTGAAGATGTGCGTGACAGTGTAGGTGAGACTTTTGATTATGCAGTAAGGCAGCAAAAAGGATGTAGGTGAGGCTCTAGATATTTTTGTTTTCTCTTCCCACCTGGTGTGGAATCGTGGGTTTTTAGCAACAGAAGGTAAAATAAACACCGATCCCGGGTTTCCCCCGGAACACGCAATCCCCGGAGGAATCCTGGGAATGTGGCTCGGGATGTCAGGCCTACCACTTTGACCACATCCTGAAAACTGTTTAGTGAGCCCCACAAATTCAAGGAAATACAGAGAATTTGCTCCTGATGTGAGCACGGATGAATGGGGAGAGATTGTTATGTGCAGCAGGAAACTTCAGGGTAGTCGTTTCACTAAATCCTTACCTTGTATGCGAATCTTAAACTTCCCGCTCTGCCCAAACCCACCCTCGATGACACCGGTTTCTCCTGTGGACAAGGTGACTTTTAACCCCACAAAGAGCTGGAGGTTGGTCTCCTTCTTGAACAGGCTGCGGCCAATCACAGTGTAATCATCGGTTACCTGGGCACGAGAGAGCGACAATGATGCAAACAGTGTGCAAGGCAGCGTATGATCTAATAATTCATTTATTGCTCATCTTGTAGTGATTTCATTCTGCCGTCACGAAGAGCTGATCTGTCCTGCACCCTCATCAATTGCACAATTCATCATCAGCTGCATTCTTCGAGTCCCGCCGCCTGGCTGTCTTGCACTCTCTTTTTCATGGTTGTGCAGTTAATGGCATATTAGTTTTTATTTCTCGATTATCATCCATCACTAAGTCAATATAACCCACTATTAATCTGATAACATGTGGGGAACCGCTCTGTCTCCAACTCGCCCCCAACACCAGTTCGCCCTCATCACCAGCTCTTACTTTCTCTTCTGCTTAACCCTCATTCATTCTTGAACATTTGACCCTGATGTATCGCAAGCGTGACTGATGAGCTGATAAAAAAAAAATACAGTTGCTGTATACTTCGTGTGACAGACTGTCTGAACTGTGACTGTTCGAGTTCATCATATCTCAACAATGCAACTAATGTGTTCTTTTACCAAAAGGAAATTCTTTAGGTTTGAAGCATAACTGCTGCATTCTAGGAGACGCACGAGCGTCGACGTTAACGTCACACGACCACCATCTGACCTCGTGCACATGCTGTTCAACTCCTGAGTTAGCGAGTGGAGCTGTCAACAGCCTGAGGTGCTAAAGCAGGAAACTAATTCACACACTTGACCCCTGACCTGAATCTGCCCTTCTATGAAAGAAACATGCAGAGAAGCTGAACTGTAACACACAAAATGACAACAGCTATTATCAGCATCACACTTAGTGTGAACTCAAATGTAAAAATAGCTTGTTAAGTTTCTGAAAAACTGAAAAAATCCAAGGTAAGTCAGTTAGACATTGATGAAAACCGTTGAGAGTGCAGCTCGAGACTGAGGACACAATGAAACATCAAACACACAAATATGAAAAGAAGTGTGTGACAAAGAGGAAGAGAATGAAATCAAAAGACGCTCAGACAGACAGAAGGAAGAGTTGGACTAGTTCACAGTGGATGTGGATATTCGTGTGCCACTCAGGTGTGTCCAAACAGCGCCAGCCTCTGACAGCTAGACAGGACTAGTGGCGTCAGACGCCCACCCACGCACACCTCTGTCACAGCACATGCTAAGGCATGCATACCCATCCCATGCCTCACCAGAGCTATATATGCATGTTTGTTTGTGTGTACGTGTCTGTTTATGAATATACAATAGGGGCTCTGTCTGGGAGACACGCTCCAGTGCCACCAGCAATGAGAAACATCCAAAGTTTCAGAGCAAGCAAAAGGAGCACAAGGTGACAGAGAGGGCAGAGATGCAAGGAGAGGATTCCAAAGAAGGCTGAAAGGTCACAACACTGATGATTTTAAATGAGAGACAAACTGTTGAGCATGCACTCACCCTCTCCACCTGTCCCTCCTTGTGCTTAGTTTTGTAAATCCGCAGACGAGGTAGATCGGTCTCAGCGTAGTTTTTATCTTCAAACCCCTGCAGCAGACGGCCCTGGAAAGCCAGCCGGCATGCATTGGCGTGGATGTCTGTGTCTAGCTTTGAGCCAATTACTAGACAGAGTGAAGGGCACGTGACTGGTCGCTCAAACTCCAGTAGAGCCCACTGCTCTGGATCAGGCCCCGAACTCCCCTCTCCCTGACCAGTTACATATTCATCCTGGTAGAAGTACTCCCTGTCGAAGGTGAACGGGCTTTCCAGGGAGCAGGGCTCCGATGGAGGTGGTTTAGAGTCTGGATGGGGCTCCGAGGCACCCGCAGATAGCAGGCCAAAGAAGGTCACCTTTGCCATGACTGTCTCGTGACCCACTGTGATGTGGAACTTGGCACGGGTGGAAAGTGAGCCCTTGAAGTAGCCTATCTTCCTTACAGAGATGACAGCTGCAAAGAGCGTGCGCAGGGATTCTGGGGTGCACACCACACCACGCTCCAACAGTTTAGGGTCAAACTGTGTTACGCACACACCCACCCGATCCCCCTGCATGGCCCCAGAAACCGGCTTCCGAAACATCTGCACCGACTTTATCTTCTTGGTCACCTGATCTCAGAGAGCATAGAGAAATAAATAGCACAGCTCAAAACACATTTAAATACAAACAATAAAGTTTCCTCGTGTAAACTTAATAACAGACTGAGATGTAACAGATATAAAGCTAAACAACTGCAAAACTGAGAAGGAGTAAGTATATTAGGGCTCTATAGTAAAGTTTACCCCTCAAAATTTAACTTCTTATAGGTTCCTTTTGAAAGAGACTAATGTTTTATGTTCCCTTTAACATTTCTTTTCATCCATGTTTTAATTTTAGAGATAAAATTTAAATAAACAAACCCAGAATACATGTAGAGATTAAAAACAAATAAAACACCAGTTATAATAATTATCATTATTTCCTGTACACTGATATTTAAAATACATTAAAATGACCTTTAATGTCTTTTTATAAATAAAAAATGTACACGTGTAAACAGAAAGCTTGTATAACTTACAGTTAAACGTGCACTGTTAGTCTCTAAAAGATAACAACTATTTGTTAGTTATTTGTTACCGTTGATGAATGCAAAGACAAACAAATAAACTTGTTGGCTATTTAAAAAGCCCCACTAAAGTATAAATATTATAAATGACTAATTTCTGAGAAAAGGAGTAAAAATCACATTTAAATATATATGAAGATAAATAACACACATTTAAAAATGATTTAAAAAATGGATGCCAAGGTTTGTTTTGTTACACTAAAAAAGGTGAACGCATGGATGATTTAAAGGTGTCCAGATGATCGTCTATGTATATGTCACACCACACTCTCGATCCCTAGCTTGACACTCTATTGTGAATTTTATGGTTGTGTTTGTTGCCTATCACACAGACAAAATCACCCGTAAGCTGGATCAAGTCTCCTTAACAAGTGGCTATCAATTTAGCTATATGCTGCCTCCAAGAGGTGACCATGGTGAATGCACACAAGCCCACTGAGACATGATGAAAGTTTGCATCTGGTCTAAATTACCCAACTCCTGTGCTGCCAGTCCACCCCCAGTCCCTCATCCTTCCCTCGGATTAAACTGACACATCCTCTGATCCCAGCCGGCAAGCCGTCCCCTTTTCTGCCCACAGCCAACTAAACTTCTGAACTTCCGAAACTCTGCGGTTCCTTCGAATGCTTTTCCACCGCTCGGGAATGTTTCTTGCTTGTACATATCAGAAATTCCAAATTCGTGCCCATTTTTTTTTTTTGGAACACACCTTTAGCGCTGGGATTTCCACAGTGTCATTAATGGCCAGCGACCCCTGCAGGATTGTCCCAGTCATGATTGTTCCTTGACCACGGATAGAGAAACAATGGTCCACAGCCATTAGCAGGTCACCTCCAGGGTCTCTCTTGGGTAGGTATGTCTGTTTCTTCAAAAGCTAGAAGGAGAAAGAACATATTCAATATAAAACACAAAAAAGAGACAATAATCGATTTGAAAAATATCTCAAGGTCACGTCTTTAGTTTCTGAGACACACAGGCATTAATGAGACCCATATCTTCTCTCCACTAATCCTGCTTTTGAAGCTCGGCCTCTTGTGCTGATAGAGTTGATCAGACTCAGCAGTTTTTCACACACCGCAAAATGTACATAAACTCTTCAGAGCATCATCCTTAGGTTACGTTTTATTGAGAACCTTTACAGACACGTTACGTTTTATTCAGCTTTATTAAAAATCGACCAACTGTTTATCTCTTTGCAGATGATCAAAATCAGCGAGCAGCGAAGAAACTCCATGCTCCAGATGTGCCTGAAGTAATGTTTCCATTACACTTTGACCACCAGAGAGCACTGAGCTTTTTTTCCCAACTGTTAAATGTCACTCTTGCTACACACTTTTGTCACGTTTGTCTCCTCGAAACAGTAAGGAAAATAAAAAAATTTAAGGTAGATATGCATAAAAAAAATAATATCCTAAAATATTATCGTCACATTTTTATCTCACGGCAGAACTACAGACAAGCATTGACAGCATTGAATTACATTTGTTAGAATATCTTTAGCGATGGCTCCTTGTGGATTATTTAAATTTCAGGTACCCCCCATGAGCCAGTGGGGGCCCTTAGTAACACTTAATGTGGCCCACAAATATGTGATATACAACTCTACAATTCATTCACTGACAGTTCACCTTATACTGTGCTTAATGAGACCTAGGAAGCCTTACTCTTTCACTCACTAATAATTAAACCACAATGAATCAGCACAAAACAAAAACGTATCAACATAAATCGCCAAACTCAGGAGAAACATTTTAAATAATAACTAAAAATATTCAATGTGTGTTAAATCACTGAATTTGTAACTTTGGGAATGTTTGATTAAAGTAATACTTGCTTTGATTAAGTCATTTTAAGCACATCAATTAAGTAACCATAGTAAATTATTGATCTCCCATTTGTTATTTACTAACTAGTAACAACAGAATGGAATCCGTCTCTTTTACCTCTATTAACTGTGGCGCTCCCTGTGGCTCCTCTGTGTCAGGAGCCTCCGGACCCCCTGGCTTTGCTGCCACAGCAATCACAGGACAATCCTTAAATCTACCGAGAGAAAAAAAAAAGGTGGAATCAAGCCATGCTTCAGTGTTTTAGTATTAAACTGAAGAAAACAAAAAGCATCACTGAAATATAAGCAGGCTTAGCAGTCTAACTCTGGACACGGGGGGAGAGATATGAAGCATAATAAATGAGAGAGCTGACATGAGGCTTAACCCTGGGATTATTGCAAATGCTTGGGATCCCCCTAACCCCACTGATGTGCGGCTCCACGTTATGCAGCTGTGTATACCAATTATTATTTTAGATGCAAATGCAGACCTGGTGCTTTCCAGTGTTTTGTGGAGTCTCTTGGTCATTTTTTCAATGGCACTTTGTCTCTTGTTGGGTGGCAGTAGGTCAATCTTATTCAGGACAACAACCATACGAGGGCAGGTGAGCTCTCCTATCAGCAGACACTCTGCAGTCTGAGTCTGCACCCCTTTCACCACATCCACCACCAGCATCATCAGGTCGATGATTTGGGCACCTAGAGGAGGCAGATGTCAAAGAGGTCAAAGAAAAGTAGTGAGCTGAAGGGAAACAATGCAGTGCTTTGTGTTAAAGGTATTTCAGCTTTCCTGCTCTATAAAAAGATGCAAATGCTTAGAGGCTATGAAGCCGACAACAGCAATGCAAACAGGAATGGACACGGACACCCAAAAATAACAGGAGAAAAAGGGGAGAAATAAAGGGAGGGGGTGCACAGAGGCAAGGGGAGAATAAAGGGCTAGAGGGTTGAAACTGGAGCCGCAGCTCACTTGGTTGTCTTTCCTTTCCCTCTTTCTTTTCCTGATTTTGGCAATCTCTCTTTCCTGTGCTCCCCTCTTTTCTCTCCCTCTGTTTGGCTCCATCTCTTTCCTGTGCTCGCCCCACTTGGGACTAGAGGGGAAGTTTAATATAGACCCCAATCCACACACAATTTTCCTCCTCCATAATCTACAGCATGTGCCACCTGAGTGACTCTTGCATCTTTTTTCTTTCTTTCTTTTTTTGTTTTTTTACAATGCTGGTCACACAACACAAATGCATTTAGTGTTTAAAGGCCCTCTAAAACAACCCTACTACATCTCCCACCGTCTATTTATATCAGTATGCTGAAAGTTCACACACAAACAGGACTATTTGCTCTGAGCGTCTGCAACTCCTAAAGTTGTTTCTCCTAATACTTCCAACCTTTAAACTCAACATACTTTAAAAAACACACAGACCCACTGAGACATACTGAAAAAGAGAGGGCGCCCTCTGCTGGACATAATTAATTGAACCTCAACCGTAGCGAGGATGTAGGGTTAATATCCTAATGCAGCCTTAACAAAGATCTGGAAGAATGATCTGTTGTGATTAACACAAATATACTAATCTGATAATGCACACATCTACGCCAAACACTACCAGTGCTTGTGCTACTGAGGGCATCCCACTCATTTTTTAATGTTTCAGTTGACGTACTGTTAAGCTTGTTTTGTACAAACTTGTTCATTCGCGGCTGATCAGCGCTAAATCTCATGACGTTCCAGCACTTACTTTTGCCAATTCTCATTGGTGACATATAAAGTTAGATGATGTTTTGTAATCCAGCCTGTTTCAAAGGCTATTTCGCAGTAAGTCAGTCAAAATCAGTCAGATATGTGTAGTAGAATAAATTTATTATTGCCACCCCAGCCCCCCCCAGAAAAAAGAAGCTTTAAAAAAATAATAATAATAATAATAGAATCTATTTCCAGCTGTACTGCCATTCATAATAGGGGTCGACCAGATGACTGTGTTCTAACGATATTCAGTCAGTTACATTTAGTGCCTGTACCTCCTTAACTTCACAGCAGGGGTGTTGAAATCAGAATCAGAAGACCTTAATAATCCCTAAAGAAATTATGTGATATTGAGGTATATGATGGTATTTTATGTCTGTGGTCTCACATTCAAACTTTCTGAACCCAAATTCCTGCAAGTGAATTGGCCGAAGAAAACACAGTGAGCATGCAGTCAGATGCACACACAAGCAGATTTAACTGATTGCATGTTTACATTTTTTGAAAATATCGCGATAAAATCGTTGTTGTCAATTCTTTTGTCTACGATAATCCTGTATTTAAAATGGAAAACCGAGACCCTCGTACATCATCAGAGCTCACCTCCAATGATAGTCCGAATGAGAGAGGCGTGCCCTGGACAATCCACCAGGGTAAACTGGAGGCTGTCATAGGGCTGCTTCCCCACGCTGTCCCGCAGGTGATCTGGAAGATCCACCGTGAAGGAGGAGAAGCCGAGGTCCAGAGTGATGCCTCTCTCGCGTGACTGCGGGTTCTTGTCGAAGGCGGCTGTAGACGCGGTGCTGCTCAGCGCCCTGGCGAGCGACGTCTTCCCGCTGTCGACATGTCCGAGCACGCCGACGTTGAAATTTAACGTTTTCGTGCGGGTGTCAGAAGATTCGGACATGTTGTTGAAGTCTTACCTGGAGCGCGTATATTTCTGTACTCTGGAAGAGACGCTTAACTCGGCTCCAGAAACAGACAAAAAGCGGGGCTAGTATATGGCCAAAGAATGCGCTTATTTAGCAAAGCCGCAACACTTCAAGCAACAAAATATATGAATACGTTGTGACTTAAAGTGGGTGGTTTAGTAATAAATCTGACAACTTTCGTGGAAACTGTTGAAAGTCTACCCTAGTGTGAGTGTATTCTGTCCTAGGGACAACACATTAAGGGGGAACTGTTTTCTTTATTAGCAGACAAAAATCATAAAAGGAAAGGGATCACTCATAAGAGCACTTTAATTGAATCTTAATTTTAAAACTATTAAAACCCTTCTACAATTTTTCCTGCATTTATATGGTATCTTAATTCATATATTTGCAAGTTTCTTGCAGTTTCTACTACGGCAAACCAACAGTAACACAAACGGAAATGGGAAACGACAAAAAGGGCGGACTCTTGAGTGATTAATGTGATTGACAGACTCTAATCCAATGAATGCTTAGTGTCATTTGACATTGCCCAATAGTCTTCCACAGTTGTTAAATGGGCGGTACTTAAAGGTATCACTTCCGCTTATTTTCCCTAGTAACCCACATGGAAACAGATTTTCCTGTGTTTTGAGTTTCGGCGCCGAGTCCGGCAGTATTTTGTTGCAGAGATTTTATGTGTATTTAACCCATCTGGCAGACCTTACACAATACATTTGCACAAATAACACAACTATGAAGATCGAGGAGGTAAAAAGCACAACAAAAACGCAGAGGATCGCTTCACACAGTCACGTCAAAGGACTCGGTTTAGACGAGGCCGGCAATGCTAAACAGACAGCATGTGGACTCGTGGGCCAGGAGGCTGCAAGAGAGGTAATATTCGTGTTTCACGTAATTTGCTTTTTTCTTTTTTCTTTGGGGGGATTATTATGTGAGCTGGGAATATTTACGAGGATAATTGAGCCCTTTACAGGCGCTACAGTACACCGAAGCTAATCCTATTAGCATTGAGCGGGGTCGCTGTTTCGTTTATGGGTCAGATTTGTGACAGAGAGACACTGATTTATGAGGAGACAGTATAGCTATCCTTATACTTTAATCTGATGTAAAAGTGTGAATTTAGAATTTATAATATTTATAATAACTGTTTACTAACGAACAGCAGGGAGGTACCACTTTTTGATGGATCTAGTTGAGACAATCGGATTTGCTGTTATGTACAGGTGTAATAAGGGCAACCAGATGAACTACATTTATTTAAAGACATTTTAACATTCAAAACTGGTTTATTATATATATTTTCACAAGTGGAAAATTAAATAAGAGAATGATCCCGAACAGCATTGAATTATGGGAGCTGATACAAATTTTAATGAGATAAAAATTCTAATACTTAATATTGGCCAGTGTCAATATTTTGTATTTATTTATGTATTTATCTTCTTATTTGCTATTTATTCCTCTTTTGTGCTGGGAATTTTAAAAAGTCATTCATAATACAAAAAAAAAAGGTGTAAAGCCTTTCAGGGTGTCATACTATTTTTAAAACTGTAGCCCCACTAAACTCATGTAACACACCAAACAATGATCAGTTGGCACTGACATTGGTAGGTCATATTTTTTTGAATGTGCAAACTGGCATAAAACAAGTGTGAGTTGTATTGAAAATTAAATAGTTAACAATTAACGGGCACTAACTTTCCATCAAAGCGTTTTTCCAAACTAAATAAGAAAGTTACGGTAAAAACTAGAGCAGAGATGTCAAACTCATTTTATGATGTGGGCCACATACATCCATCTTTGATCTCAAGTGGGCTGGACCAGTAAAACTCTTTTCCATCAGTGTATAGCTGTTTAACTTCACATTTAATCTCTGAGATATCTTAATATAAGGTAGCGATGTATCGATTAAACACCATGTCTCAGTTTTTCTACATGATATAGACATTTTACTATAGTAGATAGTAAAAGAAATCTGTCAACACGACTGTTTGGTCTTAAAATGAAAGAAATAAATGTTTAAAATTTTAGAAAAAGTGCTGGTAGTTCACTGATCAGACTGGCCTGTAAATATAAAACAGCATTGTTTTGAGGGGGGTTAAAATAATTTTGCCTCTGGAATCACTTTAGAAAAATAGGAGACATTCCTTTAGGAAATGGTAAAAACAGTAGTAAAAGCCTTGTGAAAATACAGTTAAAAACAAAACAAAAAAATGATTCCACCTTGCACATTTTCCAAAGTCATCAAGTGGGCTGGATCAGAGTATTTGCTTGGTATATTTAGCTGTTTTGCAGTCTATTAGTATTGGCATTTATACTGCCTTAACAGTGAAAATAGAAAGATATAAAGAGGAGACTAGAGACCGGGGTTTTGACACTGCATACTTTGTCCACCAGAGGGCACTCTGCAACTTCCATGTTATATGCGATTATAAAGAGCAAAAAGTCCCTGGGGCAAATTGTTTTTGCTTTTATACCCACAGCTCTGTTATGATTGCCATGAAAACTGTGCATCTCACTCATATTTGTGACTAAAAATAGAGATGCAGTAGAAACAAAGTAAGCCATTAAGCCCACACAGCCCCCAGTTTTTAAACAAGAAAGCTGCACTTTCAATCACAAACTTGCAGCATGCAGGGGTGAATCTGAATGGGGGGCATGGGGTATACTAGGCCATTTATTTCAAAGCTTTTGTAACAGTAGTTTTCAGGTTTAAATATCATAAAATGCTTTATTAATAATAAGCTTTCTTCTTTTTTTTTCTTTCTTCTGGTCAGTAAAAATGACCACGTTCCAGTTCCGGCAACGCCACACACCCTTAAAGGGATTATAGACACAATCACTCACTGATACACTGGCACGCTTAAACACACAGATGCACAAAAACACTTGCTTATGAACACACACTAGATCTACCTCATCCAATGAGATACAACCTCAACCCAAGAGCACTGAGTAAAAGGGGGTTTTATTTAATGTCTTATCCATGTATTCCATGTATATCTTATTTTAATAAAATTATTGTACTATTTGACAAATAGACAGATGTGTGCAGTTAAACTTTTAAACACTGTACTTTCTAAAATGGAAACCAATGAGCATTTCACTTTAAAAGACCTTTTTTTTTTTCCTCTTTTGGATATTTTTATTGCTCATTAATAAGAAAAATGTATCAATAGAATACTTAAATAACAAATCAAGTAACTGTATAAATCGGATGTGAAATGCTAAATTCTTGTTCTACCGGGTGGGCTGTGAATTGACTTTATTGTTTTTGTCAGCCACATTAAAGGAGCTGATGTTTGTATTAGTGCGTGACTTCAGCCACAACAGATGTGTTGCCTCGTGTGCTTTACAGTTCTCCAACGGGGTTGTATAATGCCCGAGTTCAGGAGTGGGGGTTCTGCTAGTTGTATTGCATTTAAGCCTTGAGTGTGTGCATAAAAGTCTAATTTGTCTTATTCTCCAGGCTTGTGGCATCATTGTTGAGCTGATCCGCTCAAAAAAGATGGCAGGGAGGGCCGTTTTACTAGCAGGGCCACCTGGAACAGGAAAGGTAAGTGCGAATAATTTAACATGGCAGATACCTCTGAAGCGTTTGTTAACCTTGCCTCTCTATTTCTTCCTGCCTGCACACCTTCAGACTGCCCTCGCCCTGGCTATGGCACAGGAGCTGGGAAACAAGGTACCATTCTGCCCCATGGTCGGCAGTGAGGTCTACTCGTCTGAAATCAAGAAAACCGAAGTATTGATGGAGAATTTCAGGAGGGCAATTGGTAAGCGTTGTATAGATTTTTTAATCAAATTTTAGTTTCCCATTTCCCAGGTTTACCTGATGGGTTTGACCTGTTGGGCATTTAGTTTGTAGAAGTGAAAATGAGCTTACTATAGACAAATGCTGATAATTCATTTACAAACGATTTAATTGGTAAGAAAATAAGAAACTGACCTAATGATTTGATTAGATTTAATATTAACATGCACCTAAAGCTTTTTGTCTTTTTAAAAATCATATTTTTTTATACCTCTCTTGTATTGTACTGGTTGAAAAAGATCAGGTCGTACTATCAGTGATAAAGAAACTGTTGCACAGACAGTTGTCATGGGCTGAAAGGTGGACACTGGAACACTGGAAAGCAGATTCATGAAGGTGGTGAGAAGGAAGGAAGGATGGATGGTAGAAAAGGGATTTGGGACTGCTGATAGTATGTGTTGAGTGGGCAGCAAATGGAGCCAAGGTCATTAGCACATTCACTCCACCCCTTGAACAGATTCTTCAGAGAGAGCAGGTTTCATTTGAACGTTGTCATCACCTTGTCAATAACAGCACCCTGATGTACAGTCCCTGCCTTTAGAGCTGCTCTGTGCCCCACAGCACTGGGGATCAGGCACCTGTGTGCTGCATGTAACAGGAACAAGAGCATGATCACGTTACACTGAGCGACGCCCAGGCATTTCACAGGACACACGCATGTTTCTTTTCTGTAATAAAATACGTTGCTCTGTAACCCGATGGACGCTGCGACTTAGCTCATGTAGGAATATAAAGCCCAGATTAGGTTGTGCCTAAGTTTGTATGTGTGTAAATGTGTAACTGTAATGATGTACCATATTCAGGACTGCGCATCAAAGAAACAAAGGAGGTGTATGAAGGGGAGGTGACAGAGCTGACCCCGTGCGAGACAGAGAATCCCATGGGCGGCTACGGCAAAACCATCAGCCACGTCATCATCGGCCTGAAGACGGCCAAAGGCACGAAGCAGCTCAAGGTCAGACTGAGAGTTTTAATCTTTCTTAGTTTGTGTTCATAGTTTTCGTTCTGTTGGAAACTCAGTTATGTTGTGTGAGCAAGCCGTGTAGTAATGCAAATAAGGACCAGTGTTAAAGCAGCAACAGTTACACATCTAAGCCTGTGCATTTCACTGGCTTCGATGTCTTATACATATTATCAATATATTAATGACTTCTGTTCAAATTTTGCTTTCTATTGTTTTTATATTCTAACTGTGATTATAGTTATAGTATTCAGGTTGATGATGCTGGGGGAAATTAGATTACATGTGTAGTCCTCTGTAGTGTAATAACGTTGACAGCAGAGCGCCGGTTTAGCTCAGTGCGTTGAGCGGGCGACCACATGCCGTACGGCTGAGATCGGTCGGCCCACGTTCGAGTCTGATTCTCATCCCTTTGCTGCACGTCTTCCCCTCTCTCTCTCTCTCTCTGCTTTCCTGTCCTTTCTTCACCGTGTCTATCAAAAAAGCTGAAAAAGGCCAAAAATAAATATAATGGTGGCCAACAAAGCAAGGCCGGCGTTTTGCTTTAAAACATTGAAAGTTGTTGTGTTTCCTTAGCTGGATCCCAGTATTTACGAGAGTCTTCAGAAAGAGCGTGTGGAGGTGGGAGACGTCATCTACATCGAAGCTAACAGCGGAGCCGTGAAGGTAAACTATTTTACTTTTATGCTTTTGTGTTACATTTGCAGCATATTTTGGTCGTTGGCGAAATCCATCTGAGAAAATGATCATGGCTGATTTATAATTTACCAGACTGTGTGTAGTTTACACATGAAAAAAATTTTTTTTCCCAAAAAACCTCTTAGTCGGGTCAAAGTTGAGGTTGAAGTTAAGATGGAAAAATTTTACTTGTCCTCTTCAGCCCTTCATGGTGGCATGCTTTCATCTCTCTCCACCCTGTTGCATTTGTGTTGTACTCTGGAATGAGCCTCTCTCATTCCTGCGGCCTTCATGTTCCAGTTATCTCTCCATCTGCCACAGTGCCTCTTTACCAACAGTGGGGTTTGCGGCCTGTGCTGAAAGGCTGCAGTGGCAGTTCTTTTAATCAGTGCAGGTGGGCCAGAAGCGCAGGTCGGCTCTAGTCAGAGGGCAAAGGAGGAGGGCTGGGCGACACATTTGTTACTGTTGACAGCCACCTCATGACTTGCCTTCTAAACCTCTTTCATCTTTCAGCCACATGCCCTTGTTCCTGCACTGGGTTGGCACTGAGTTCAGTCATACATCTGCTCTCCCTCCTGCAGTGTGGTACCTTTGTCTCACATCGCTGCAGTCAACAATGAAGAAAATCTTTTTTTTATTACTGTCTTTGCAGAGACAAGGTCGCTGTGACACCTTTGCAACAGAGTTTGACCTCGAGGCAGAGGAGTATGTTCCACTGCCCAAAGGTGACGTCCACAAAAAGAAGGAGATAGTCCAAGATGTCACACTGCACGATCTGGATGTTGCAAATGCTCGTCCCCAGGTGCGTAACTGTAGCATCAGTTTGGAATAAACACATCTGTATAGATGCTAAAGTTGATTGTTTTTATATTGGCACTCTTTATAAATGGTTCATTGTTTCATCTCAGGGAGGCCAGGATATTCTCTCCATGATGGGACAACTGATGAAGCCCAAAAAGACAGAAATCACAGGTAGAGACGGTCTAACAGTTAACTCAGACTAAATCTCTCGAGATGTCTTCAGTTCTTCACCCACTGCCACTTTCTCGCTGCAGATAAGTTGCGTGCTGAGATCAACAAGGTGGTGAACCGCTACATAGACCAAGGTATAGCTGAGCTCGTGCCCGGCGTGCTGTTTGTGGATGAGGTGCACATGCTGGACATTGAATGCTTCACGTACCTCCATCGAGCACTGGAAAGCAGCATCGCCCCCATTGTCGTATTCGCTTCTAACAGGGGAAACTGTTTAATCAGGTGAGGAGTGTTTTATAGAGAGAAACACTTTTTGTTTTTGCTTTGTTTGTTTGTTTCTAAGGCAAAACAAACAGTTTTAGGATTTAACAAGTTATTGTTGACCAGGGGGACGGAGGACATCAGTTCTCCACACGGCATTCCTCTGGACTTGCTCGACAGAGTCATGATCATTCGCACCATGTTGTACACACCACAGGAGATGAAGCAGGTAAGTCATCAGAATCTGTGATGTGGGACATCAAGCTGTCTGTGCATGCGTCACTGACGAGGCTGTGGTCTGCAGATCATCAAGATTCGGGCTCAGACCGAGGGAATCAGCATCAGCGAGGAGGCTCTTACACACCTGGCAGAGATTGGCACCAAGACCACCCTCAGGTACGGCCAAACATTGTGTGTGTGTGTGGGTGTTATGAGATGCCTCTACTCCGTAAGAATGTTAGAGTTTGCTGAACAAAGTCTTAAAATTCCTACTTTTGACGAGCCTCTGGGGTGCCGTAATAAAGTTATTTAGCTATAACTGTTGCCAAATAAAAAGGAAAAAATAAAACACTTTAAAGAGGATTAGAACAGCTAAGCTACTTCACTGTGACCTACATGTATAAAGTTTCAGATAGAACAATGTATACTGTAGTAAAGCACTTGTAGAATTTGCACCCATTAAACTACCCTCTACTATAAACAGGTTTACTATAAATATGTGAGTGTACTGAGTGTTTCTTATTTCCTGTTTTGTCTCAGATACGCCGTACAGCTGCTGACGCCGGCTAGTCTGTTGGGCCGCGTTCAGGGAAAAGAAACTGTGGAGAGGGAGCAGGTAGAGGAGATCAATGAGCTGTTCTATGACGCCAAGTCTTCAGCAAAAATCCTCCAAGATCAGGATCACAAGTTCATGAAGTAAAACTTGGTTCACTGTATTTCTCCATGCTAGTTTCTCTCTACTGTTCATTGCGTTTATCATCTTCACCCTTCACTGTAACTCGCTCCAGTGTCCCTGCCTCTGCTTTCTGTAGTAGTTTTGTTCAGATGAATTTTTATTTGTTCCGTTTGTTGATGGAAAGTTTTGAAATAAAAAAAGAAGAAATTTAAATTTCCTTACTTTTGGCCCTTTTTTTAAATTGTGATGTTACAGTTTACTGTCATCTCTTACTGTGATAACCGAGGCAAGATGAGACGATTTGTGTCATTTCAAGAGATTTTATTGCAAAGTAATTTCATCTGTGCTGAATAAATCTGTCTTTGTGTACATCATTATTATTATTATTATTAATGAGTTTTTATGCAGACACTTCCGGTGTAACAAAAACTAATTTTTAGTGTAAAATTATGTCATAACAAAATACAGGGAAAAAAAATTAGCTTCAAACAAGATTTTTCTTGGGTTGAATTAAGACAAGAGAACAGCTGATCCAAACACATGAACATGGAGTACCACAGTCAGGATGTTTTCTCCTATTTCCTGATTGGCTGGCCTGAGCGAGTGTTGAAAGCAGTCTCAGCTCCTGACCTCTCTCTGCTGAACACCGAGGGTGCAACTTTCCCCTTTTTTTCTGTGAGGA
This sequence comes from Hemichromis elongatus, assembly GCA_015108515.1. Classification (NCBI taxonomy): domain Eukaryota; kingdom Metazoa; phylum Chordata; class Actinopteri; order Cichliformes; family Cichlidae; genus Hemichromis; species Hemichromis elongatus. The sequence continues at coordinate 55,960 of VUQR01003339.1, forward strand.
ACAGGAAACAACTGTAAGATATCTCACTGTAAATGCAGCAGAAAAAAGGATTATGTAAGACATAAATATTTGCTCTGTAAGTCTCAGAGGGAACTCGGTGACAGGAATCTCCCATCATTACA
>VUQR01003339.1:56105-83817 GCA_015108515.1 Hemichromis elongatus
CACATCATGAGAAACGCCCCTCGCATTAACTCCCAGCTGTAATGTGCTCTTAGCATAACCAAAAAGAGAAAGCAGAACAGAGTGCCTTTCGCTCTTATCTGCCGGTTTAGTGTCAAATCATTTTGCCGGGTGCGCGTCCTTACCGCACTCCTCCATTACTTCCATTGTCTTGCTCTTTGGAGGCCCGGCAGCACCCAGCTTGTTCTTTGCTTCAGTCAGGTCCTCTTCTCTCACTTCAGGACGCTGCATTTGCTCATCTTCCTGATTAGGCTGAAAGGCAATAAAGGCAAAGTAGTGTCCCAGTGTCTGCAACAATTATGTCTTGCTTTAAAAAACTCAAACACTGCTCTTACTTGAGACATGATTGTTGGGTAGCTGAAGATGGCCTGGAATAAATTCTCCTCCTCCTTTCAGCTGGCTCTCTTTCTCCAACCGGCTGAACCCAACACACACTCTCGTATATATACAACCTAACAGTGAGTCAGTCTCCAGTGGGCAATAAATCTGTTCCTAACACACAATAAATGACGTAATGAGGGAACCGACTCCTCCTCTCGATCTCGCCCTCTGATTTTTCTCAGGGTCTGTTTCTTCCCTAGAAAAGAAACACTGCTACAACTTGTGGCATTACTTTTTGTCGAATAAATCAGAGATGTAGGAATATTGCAAGCGCATTTAGGTAGCTGCTTTCTAACAGCGCTGACAATAAACAACCCACAAAAAGTAAACTTAAAGTTTATAAGATAGGAATCACAAGATAAGTACTTGATTCTCTTAAGAGGAGACTTATTTTTTCCTGCTGTGAAAGAATATCACCCCACCCACCCATCCCTCAATCATTGTGAAAATTGCTAGGGTGTCGGGATAAGCTCATTTTCCATAATTACATCATTATTTAACCCCACGGAGACCCCAAATTCAGTGGAAATTGTAAGAAAAGCAACTAAATGGCTGTCCGTTATCAGACAGGGAAACAATTACGAAGTAGCTGAGTTGACTTAATCGCTGATTTAAAACCTGCTAGGCTCTCATGAAGAAATAAAATAAGAAAAAAAAAATACGAGTGCAAATCAAGGCTCAAGAATGTAAGTACTTTTCACAATATAAACAGATTATTAGGTCCAAGCAAGGCGGCAGAAGCTAAGCATTTCATTCAGTTTTAGTAAACATGTCGTACTGCTTCTTAAATACAACTCTGCTCCAATCAGTCAACATTCAAAGCCCCTGCCGGAGTTCATCCCAACCGTTCCACCAAACAGCTCCAGAGACAGACACAGGACTTCTGGGGCGTCCTGCTCTAGTATAAATATATTAGCAGCTTTCCGTTTAGGTGTTGTGGACTTGAATTTGTCAACCGCATCGGGTTCTGAAGTAGTAGAACTGTATTGTGTATGTGGATGAGCAGTACATAAACCCAGTCTTTAAACCCAAACTTTTTCCCATTTAATTACTGGAAAAACACCCCAGATATAAATACAGTGGCCATGTTTTGTGTAAAACAAAGAGTTTTATTAAAATACACTTTTTTTTAAACCACAATTAAATCCTGAAACATTCAAACCCTTTTTTTTTTTGTAATAAAACACACAGATTCGCACACACTCATAACACATGTGAGGTCCTTTTAAAGAAAAAATTGTTCCCCGGCTTTCCCATACTCAGTAACTGTCACTCAGTTTGTAGCTGAAACAGATGTTTTCTTTGAGTCAGGTGTAACAGTTTTATGTCTAATTTAAGTGTGCTTCTTTCTGAATCGAGGCAGCAGCTGAGTGCTCACAAACTGAACAAGCTTGGTCTCTGTGAGAAGAACGGCTACAAGCACACCAAGCAGACATATTGCCCCCACGCCGATATGGACGAGCCTCAGCAGCAAACCGCTGTCGCAGCAGAAAAAAGCCTGGAGAGAAAAAAAAACAGATGCTCCAGTTAGGATCAACGACTTCTACTGAATAAAAATAATAATAAGTATGTTTACTAAAAGCACAGCTCAATAGTTCCCCTTTCAAGATTAAACAAACCTCAGAAACTGCTGTGACAACTGCACTGATGCCTAACGCCAGCAGTATGAGAGGGGAGGGCAACAGGCCTCGCAGAGGCTTCCACTGACTCATCTGGAAGTAGCGGTGTATGTAAAGAAGGCTGTGTAAGATACGGAGGCCCATATTGAGGCAGTTTGCCAGTATGAAGCCAACACCACCAGCCCACCCTGTCAGTACGTATGACAGGAAGAGGAAGGAGACAGACAGGGCCAGCATGATGAAGTTATACCTGAGGACAAACTCAGTGTTAAATGACAGTTTACATGCTATAAAGTAACTGGGTGTGCATATGTGTGTGTGTTTCTGCATTCTCACTTGTCAACCTCTTCTTGACTCATGACAGCAAAAACAAAGCACTCTGTTACACCATTCACAGCAAGCAGGAGGACATAGAAGCTGTAGCATCGCAGTAAACTGGGCCCTAAAAAATAAAGAAACAGATTTTAGGAATACCCAACAAAGTAAAATTTCATGTACAGGTGTTTCCTGTCACTGGATTCTAGCTCACATACCTGACCCACTACTAAGCAGAGACCCGCCATACATATCCAGAGCCAGGTGAGAGTATGCATAACCAAACACTGTAATAATCAGACCAATCACCAGCACCAGTTTCAGCAGGCACTCCAGGACCTCTGCGACAATGGAAACTTCTTCCTGTAACATAAACCAGCACAAAGAGGTCAAATCAACAATTCCAGCATAGCCGCTCACAAACATTTGTTTGAGATAACATCCACAGTTCAAACCTGTTTTTGACTTTTGACATTGCGGCCTCTCTCCAGCACTTTGGCAAAGAATATGTAGAAGCTTTCTTCAATTGGCAAGAAGATGAAGCGCGCCACCATGGAGCCCAGATTATTGACAATATCGTAAATACCCTGGTCTCCAAAGCTGAGGACGTTCAAAAAGGTCATGACGTATCGCTCACCCTCGGTCAGGATCTGCTTCAGGAAGGACTGCTTGAAGAAGCTCCAAGTGAGCCGCGCTAGATTCATGTCGACTAGCGGCTTTAAACACAGAAAAAGGTTTTTTTTTTACAACATTTTCTGCTCAACCGTCTCTAATTTACCTAAAAACCATTATGGTACAAAGTATGTACATACATGTATATACATATACATTTATATGTATATATAAATATATATACACATATACATTAATACATATATATACATATAGCAGTGATTACATACATCCAAACTTTGTACCATAAAATTAGCATGCAAATTTGGAGATGGACCAGCAGAAGGCACACAGTGATTTGAGATGGAATTACTCAGTATGACTTGATCAATGATGATAATGCATAATGCCGTGCGAGGTCAACTACCTCTCCATACTGTCTGCGGGGCAGCAAATCTCTAACACGGCGCAGTGGGAAACTATTCCTCGCTGCCTCTTTAGAACCCACAAAACGAATGAAGTAAACAGCGTAGCACAGCACCAGGATCCCTGTGTACACCAACTAGAAGAAGTGAACAAAGCACAAAGTTAGGAAAAGATCAAATAAATAAACATGCAGAAATAAAGCAGATAAAAAGGCTTCTGCTGATTTCTTACATGAGCAGCAGAGAAGATGTAAAGGCCCCATTCACGGGAAAACACCACCAGGACAACAGTTATGCTGCACTTTGCGATCATTGCTAAGCTTTCAGCCACCACTTTCAGTCGAACAAACATGTGAGCTTGAGCCAAGACCCACAAGGGTTCAGCCAGCAGCTCCTGCACCCCTGATAAGGCAAACAGCAGCACAGCAGGACTGTAGTAAGGGACAGTGTGAGCATCTGGGACCTCCAGGAGCCACAGCCACACACATGACAGCAGTGCTGCCCATAACACACCAAGGGGCACCCTGAAAAATGAGAAATAACATGTGAGCATCAAAAGCTGAAAATTCAAAACGCCTATTTTACCATCTAATCAACTCACGTCATCCATAGGAGATTGATAATTAGTCTCCAGCTGTGGTTTTTGCCTGACTGCCCTGTTAGACAGGCCCTCCGGAAAGCCTCTCGGGACAAAAATACTAATGTGGAATACAGCAGTGTAAGCCTGCATAACAAAGACACACGTCAGGACACATGTTACAGCGGCTGGAGCACAAAAAACCATTGTGATTGTTTGCCCGCAAACTTTACCTGACATTGACAACTCCAATCAGTTCTTTGGACACAAACCGCAGCGTGAAGGCATTCAGGAGAAAGGTGAGCACACGGAACATTATCTGAGGTCATAAAAGGGGACAAATGAATAAATAAACAAACAAATAAATATAAAATACTGCAAATGCTCAACACATATCCACTACTGTGTTTATTTACCTGCAGCAACACATTATAGGACGCTAAAGTGGACACACTCTGCAGTATGTCCTGAGAGCTCATTGTGGATTTCCTCTGGCTCTGTGAAAACTGTAGTCAGGTGTGTAGTTTACCAGGTGTCCGCTGCTTTCTACGAAGAAGAATCATAATGCTGCCATAATAGGAGAACTCTTATCTCGACCGCATTACAACCCGATGGCACCAGACATTATTCCAGTAGAGCAACTATGAGCTGTCAGTTGTGCCCAGCAGTTAAAGCTGTGGATCGTACACCGATACTTCCGTACACATTTTACGCAAGCGTATTACGCGGTGACGTCACGCTTGCGTTGCATTCACCCTATTGCGACTAGATAGCGTAATAATGCTTAGGAATAATCTATAGATCAAGATCTATAGATCAAGATCTATAGATGAAATAAAAAACGATGGTTAGGAATTTATTGTCTTACAGGTCCATGTGGATCTGAAAAACACATTTCTGGTTTCTGGGTTTTTGTTGTTGTTGTAGAAACAAGCATCCATAGGGTCTCACTACAAACATGTTTTATGAGGAATACTTGGAATATGAAAATATTATAACTCTTTGTTTTAAAGATTTTGAAGAATAACAACCGAGTTTATTGCAAAACGCATTGATTTTATTTGGGGTCATTTTTGGGGTCATTGGAAGAGTGTAGGTATTGGTAGGTTGTGCATCCAAGGGTTAAATAAAATAGAAAAAAAGATATATTGTCTACTAATACTGATTATTTTTTTGGTTTGTTTATGAATCTACAAAATTTTAATCAAAGGATAAAGGGTGTTTGTTTTTTTCGATGATCAAATCCAAAATGCCTTTTTCATAAAAAGGCTTTAAAATTTAAATAAAATTTATATAAAGATAATCTAACGTGTTTTTGACCTGTGGGCTCTTTTAATAATAAGGATGCCTTGCTCTAGATTGCCTCTGATCCAGCTCCTGAAAGTCAATTTATTTTAAATTTTTTCTATTAAGTGCACTTCAAAGTCACATAAAAGGAGCACAGACTTGGGAGTTGATGTTTTTTTAATCATATGGGAAATATGGAGACAGTAAAAAAAAAAAAAGTACATCCTTTGCAAACCAATATACATGTTAACAACAATATACATAAATATAATATATACAGAATTTAAGTGGCTCACCAATTAGTCATTTAACTACTCTTTTTGTACCCATGGCTGCACTCATTGCACCTCCATCCACAAAACAGGACTTTTCAGCTAATAACAGCTGTAGCGTTTAAGTTTGATCATTACATGGCACTGTTCAGTCAACTTTACAACCACAAGTTCTTCTCAGTCAAAGGTAAGAAGTCGGATGTTTGAAATTATAACATTCATATTCAACCCACAATGCTAAGATGGATAGGTTTTTCTTGGTCTCAAATCTCTAAACATGCAGTCACCTCATTCACAAATACGATCTATATCTGAAGAATGAAGTAAAATCGGTTCCTGTAGCCTTTTTCCTCCATTTAATAATTTCTATGCCCAGTGCAGTTGATTTCCAACATGAAAGCAAAACATGATGGAAGCAGATGGTAGCAATGACGTCAAGTGGAATGTAAGGATTTTTCAGACTCCCGCTCCCACAGGATATTATTACTCACACAGGCCTTCACAACCTATACAAATAATAGGCATGCACATAAATGAAACATCCATATATATATATACAGTACACAGGCCCGTTTTTTGTTCAATACGTACCCAAGAATAGTTTGTGCTTAAAATAAGATGACACAAATACTGATTGTGGAACAGCTTGTTCATCTGCAAGCAGGTGAACTGTTCCACAAACGTGAGGAGAGTAACATGAGTCTGACATGCATGACATCATTTTTCTAAAAGATGCTCCATCTTGGGGTTCATGAATGAAAACCCAGCAAATGCCGCCTGGTCCATGGAATCTATGAAGTTCTTATCGCTGTAGGATAGACGAGCCTTCTCGCTGAGGAACTCCCGGTCAAAGTTGCTGCAGTCATTCGGCGCTTTCTGGAAGTTTCAAACAAATCTCAGCGAAATGTAATCATAGCGCAAGAGCCACAATTTTTAAATCCTCAGTGATGTGTGTGTGACGTACCACTTTGGGTTTGAAGGGGGGCTCAACCTCTCTCATCTCCAGTGCCTGCCAGTTAACGCTCTTGAAAAAGGGGTGTAACCGGATATTACCCACAATTCCTATCCTGCGAGTTGGGTCTCTCTCAAACAACTGCAGGAAAGGGAGGTCAGAAAGGTTACCGGTACATAAGGAATACATGTGATCATGCATAAAAAACAAAGGCTTTTCAGTTAAACCGATTGGTTCTTGTGGTTCTCAGACTGTAGCAGCCAGGGATCGAACGACTAACCTTCCGTTCAGTATGCGACCTGCTCGACTTCCTTAGTTACAGCTAGATATATTAGGTTTAAATAAATGGTTAAATGTTATTAACTGCAGAGTTGCAGAATGATCTCAGCCTTCTTTCAAACAAGAAATCACAAAATGAATTTCTATTATTAAAAATGTTCAAATGTAAAAGTGTGCCCTAAGAATTAAGCCACACTTACATGTGTAAAACTGTCATTACATGAGATAACTAAAGATGTCAAAGCTCCAGCAGCACTTGTAGAATAAAGAACAGCTTCACTACGGTCATACTGATGACCCTGATGCATTGATCAAGTAAACTGGTCTTGATACTATACATTGTGCTGGAGTTTATTCTCTTTAGCTATCTCATCCAATCACAGTCTTACATACTTAAGTGTGCCTTAAGTCTTGGGGGTGCACTTTAAAAGCTGGTTCTTCTCCATGGACATGAGAAGGAGGTAAAGCTGTGACAGAAACCTCAACCTTCTTGGGTTTAAATAATAGAAATAATAAATACAGACATAGGAAAGACATGGTTGGACCAATAGCAGCTTCATTAAACATCTCAGTTGGGATTGAGGACCCCTGATATAGGTTATGAAATGTAAGGTGCTTTTTCTTGCCCACTGTTTCTGTGCATCTGCAAGCTGCTTTGAAACCCACCCCAGCTGCTTCTTTTCATGTTGCTGACTTGTTTAATGTCCAGTTTGTTGTCAGTGATACAAATACTAGTTTACCTAATACTTTGTGAAATAACCACGTAAAACCCATGGAGGAGTGACGAAGCATTTCTCCCACTGAAAACGCTACGTCCAGATAAACAGAATTAACCTTTTGGGACTCATGGACATTTACTGTCTGAACGCTTTTTGGGGGTATTATATTTAGTATTAAAGATATGATACAAACCCGCTCAAGCAGGTCTTTCGACTCCTTGCTGATCCATCGGGGATAATGGGGAGTGTCCATGCGAATGGACTCAAAGAGCTCGTCCTCATCATCTCCATGAAAAGGTGACTGACCAATCAGCATCTCGTACAGCAACACCCCAAATGACCACCAGTCAACGGAGAATGAGTACTTTTGTCCCAGCAGGATCTAAAGTTAAACAGAAAATTATAAATAACAATGAAGGCAGACAGGCATTTAAAAGTTTTGGTTTTAACTGCAGATTTGATTATTTCAGCACAAGAGAGAATTTTGGAAGAAGACTGCACCTCTGGAGCGATGTAATCAGGAGTGCCACAAAAAGTTGTGGCACGATTGTCGGCAAATACATTCTCCTTGCACATGCCAAAGTCAGCAATCTTTATGTGCCCATCGCAGTCCAGCATCACATTGTCTAACTTAAGATCCCTGAAAATGAATAAAAAGTAGCACCGAGTTAGGATATAAACATGAGCTGTTGTGATGATAATGTTTTAGAAAACTATTTTGTGTTTGTCAGAACAGAATTTACAACATAATTAAGACCTTACAATAAAAAGTTATGCTTTAAATAAACTTTTAACGGAATTAATGTTTGATTACAGATGAATTTGCCATTTGGACTGTGAGATTTTTACACATTACTATTCACTAAACAAAGCAGCTGTTTTGTAAAATGCATGCAGTAATTATACTTTCTTTAAGGATATTTCATTTTGACTATATTTATAGGTGACTTCAGTTAATTTCACTATAATTAAAAAAACTAAATTATCTTATTTTTGTGTTGTCCAGAAATGTCAGGAGTCTGTTTTTCTCAGTGTAACAAATAAACACATTTACATTTTCCTCTTCCCCAAATCTTTTTTTTTTTTAAATCACATTTTTGGACAACATCCAAGTCCACAGTTTTCATAACAGCCCTTGCTCAATGCATGCCACACAATAATAATTAAACTTTCAGGGGAAAAAAGTGTCAAAAATGCATGGGATTACCTAACTAAACAGGTTTCGAGACTTTGCAAGTTCATTTTCTCATTACACTTGCAACTGAAATCATTGGTGCGTTTAAAAAAGCAAACAAAATAATGTAAAGAAAACTGATTTTTCAGTGTATTTTATATTCATGTGAAAGTCGCATTCTGTGCTCTGACCTGTAGATGATGCCTTTGGAATGTAAAAACTGAAGACCACAAATGATCTCAGCAGAGTAGAACCTGGTGGGACAAAGGAGTCAGAGACAGAAATATCAGACACTCATCTCTGATGGAGAGCTACAGGCTTGTGCTGGAGCTATCTTACTACATAGCTGGCAGCTTAACACTGGTGTAACTGCAGACTCATTTCAGTGTACACCTGAATTATTGAAGAGGACATTTGTATGGAGCAGGAGACAGGTGAATAACGCTCTCATAATGTGAAACCCAAGAGCTGCTGCGAGCCGAATGATTAGCCTATCGCTGACCTGCTTCTCTTGTCATCTGTGTTGAGTGAAACAGCCGGGTCCGGAGAGCAGACAAAGCTGTCTCTCCAACTCAGTTGCTGCACAGTGACACTAAATGACCTGCTGAACAGGACTGAATAGACTGTCAATATCTCTCACTTAACATCATTAGAAATGCAGTCCTCACAGAATAGGAGTCGGTCCGTGCAGGCAAATGCACAAGCACGTCTCAACCTGGATCACAAACAACAAAATAAAAATACACAGTTGTAAGACGACGCCTCGATGTTAATGTAAGCTGAAGGAAAGTTGAAATGATGCATGAAACTAGTCTTTGTCAGGTTAGCAGAAGCCTTTGTGGTGGCAACGAGCTTAGCCGAGAGTCTGCAGTTCAGTCACTGCCAAAGGAAAAATGTTGCATAACCAGGTCCAGCACATGCCTTATATTCTGTGACAGCAATATATAACATTACAGTTTAGGCACAATGATCTTGTGTGCCATTAGAGCTCAGGAACAAGTTTACAGAAATGATTCTATTGTAAAGAAGTCACCAGAAGTTCATGTATATTGCAGGTACAAGATGAGTTCCTGACTGGCATGGTGGTGGCAAGTGCAGATGGATGGAAGAATACTGCTTTGTTTTTATCATAACAATAAAGAGCATCCCTACAGAGACCAGAGGAAACGCCACAGGAGGAACAGATAGATAAGAAAATGACAGAAAGGAGGGGATCAAAGCCGTATCTCGCCTCTACCAGTGCAGGAAATTAAGTTGATGGACATGAGAAGAACAAGGAAATGAGCCTAATGAGTGTGCAGTTACATTTTACAGAGACATAGCTACAGGGTATATTTCAGATCCTTTGATTACCATCAACTGCTTTCAGACGGTTTGGGTGAACAGGAATAAATCCAAGCGTAATAAATAAAGATGTGGATGATTTGCCACTTCTGTTAACAACAGATGGTGCCACCCTTGTCACATTCCTGCGAAGGAACGCTTCTGCAGCCCACATATTTAACATGGGGTTACTTCCATACTTCCACACTACATACCCACAGACTTTTCACATGCCAGCTTGGCTGTTGTTTACATCACGCTCTCCAGCAAACTGGCAACTCCGTGTGACATCATCCACGCTTGCATTATTGAGACTACAGACTATGCATTCCAGTGATTTCTTGAAGTCCTGTGTGTTGGGCTTGTGGGATTTTACAACTCGCTAGTATTAGAGCTGTTACAAAATAATTTCCCAGCAGAGAAAATTGAAGTTCATATTTAATTTCATCCATCCTCATTTTATAACACTTGTATAAATGCCTCATCTACAAGCGTCCTATTTTTTTGTTTTGTTTAAACAACCAGTCTGCTCCACCATGACTATAACAGGCAATGTTATAGTCATGGTGGAGGTATGTTTGTCAGCAAGATCGGCAAAACTACCACAGTGAACTTTAATGAATTAGTTTGATAAAGTAATGGAGTAGGAAAGGAGATCACCAAAATTGAAAAATTGGTAACTGACTTTTGTGTAGCATGCATTCTCTGTGTTTTCTAGTTTGCAAACGTCTGCACTACATAAAGAAGCAACAACTCATAGCAGGAGCTTGCTGCTGGTACTGATGTTACCATTCAGTCTTCAAAAACAATGCATTGGTTAACACCATAGGCTCTAAGCATACATTTAAATTAAAGCAAATTTGTTTAATTAATTTACTGCTTTGAGGGGAATTACTTAAATTCAGTCTTATGAACCACAGAATTTTTCTTTTCTTGCTGTGACACGTTTGTTTTAAGCATTAACATAAAAAGATGCAAACACATAAAGGAATGAATTGTAGGGTAATAAAATAGCCCACTCTCTCTCTTACTCACTGAGGATATATTACCCAGAGTGAATACAGTCACTGAGTGAGGAGAATTCTAGAAGATGCCAACAAAGGATCAGGTGTCAGTGTTTGCAAAGTACAAAATTACTGCTGTCATCTTAAAGGTACTGGACACAGCCGCTGATTTAACTACAGGAGATTTAGGATCAGTGACTAAGCACAACAGTTAGAAAGCAGAACATAAAGAACTTTAGTGGTTTATAAGAAAAAATTACAGCAAATGCATTCCGTCTTAAAAACCCACTGTACACTATTGCTATTTTTCTGCTACATAACCCAAATTCTGTAAAAGATCCTCAGCCAAAACATTATTTTTAAAAGGATTTCTGCTCTCAGTCCATGAAATTTATAACTGACTGAAAAGCAAGCATTTCATCTGTTTTAAAAATCACATAACATGATCATTACTCTCATAATAATCTCTCTGAATCCTTAGCACTCGCTAAGCAGGTTTGTAAAAGTGCAATTTAATAAAAGTAAAAGTTTAGTTGGCAGTCGAGGTGCCACCAAATTTTGGATTCATAACGCTTTATTTCACCAGCTTGCAATTGTTTTTCTCTGGAGAGATTCCCATAGTGTGATGAGAAGTGGGTGGTAGTAACTGATATCTCCCATACACAAACATTAAGAGCTGTTCACTCCTTACAAGGCCTGTCTTCTAAAGAACAGGAGCTAATAGATGCCAGCATTGCCTCAATCCTTCAGACGTTAGTACATCACATAAAAGAAAACAAGATGCAGGCAAAGAAAGTGACAAAGAGACAAAAAACATATGCTCATCTTTACAAGTATCTTCTGTAAGTGTGAGTCTCTGGGCAGCTAGACAAGCATGTGAGCACTCAGTAAGGATGGCAGGCATTGTGTTTCCACTGAGTAAGGTACAGTATGTCACAATGGCTGTGTGACCGGTGGGACTTACGTGGCTCTGTAGAGCTCAAAGCGCCCTTTCTCCTGAATGTGAAACATCAAGTCACCTCCATTCAGATACTCCATCACAAAGAACAGATGCTCCTAGAGAAACATTTGATTTTTTACTATCAACAGCACAATGATGTAATATAATGTAACTACTGATGCAGAACAAAACAATAATTAATGACACATATGGGACGTACCTTGGTCTGAAAGGTGGAGTAAAGGTGTGTGAGAAAGGGGTTTTCCCAGGCTAAAGCCAAGACCCTTTTCTCTACCATCGTGCACTCCACATCATCATCCATGAGCACTACGTCTTTCTTCAGAGCCTTCACAGCAAAATACTCTCCACGTCCCTTCAGCTCTGCCAGCAGAACCTACGAAGAGAAAAGAAGGGAAGTGAAGAGAAGAAGAGAATTAAAGTATTAGCATTTTAATTCGCTGTTTGATGAAACACTTACAGTCTATGTTAGGGATGTCCCGATCCGATCACATGATCAGAAACTGTAGAGTTTGGAAACACTGTGGCACACCACTGTTTTTTTTTTTATTTGTTTACATGACTGCTGGATATTTTAAGTTGAGGTGCTATTTGTTTTTATATTAGACTTTTTTTTTTTATATTTACTGTTGCACTAAAGTCCATAAGTGAATAATTTATGTTATTTGTTACTTGATTTTTCAAGCTACCTCACAAAAGTGCTTTGTTTGTTAACAGAGTTGTTGAATGTTAAAATAAGGTTAATTAAATTTAAAAAATGAGGAATATCCAGGAGCTGTTTCTTCGCTCTTCTTTATTCTTTTTTTATGTATTATAGAAGTATCGGATCAGAACTCAGTATTGGTAGATACTCAAAATCAAATGACTCGGACTCGAGGGCAAAAAAACCTGCCCAGGACATCCCTAGTCTATGTAATAGTTACTATAAGAGGACTACAGCCTCTATTGTAATATTGACAGCTGATAAGCGTTGACTTGGGTGTTGTTGGTTCACGTATTTGTATTCTCTCTTTTTTCTCTCTAGTTTTTAAGACAGCAGTCTCACGGTTTGTTTCACATTGACGTCATTGCGCCATACCTTGCCAAAACTGCCTTTTCCTAAGACTTTGTGGAAGATGAAGTTGTCCAAGTTGATCTTGGTTAAGTGGGTAAGACGAGACGGTGGCCTTGGGATGGAACCTTCCCAAAGTTTGCCGTATGTCGACCCATCTAATGGACAAAGACATAACCACACATAGAAATGACATATTCACACAATTATCTCTACTTGAATGGTTGGAGGAAAATGCACCAACAAATAAAGGCTCACTCACCATTGATCTCAAGTCCAGCAAGTTTATTCACTTCGTCATAGATTCCAATATCCGGAAGATTAGGCAGATTTGGATCTGAACGACGAGTGGATGATTTCTAAAAGGAAAAATGAAGAAAAATAACCATGTAAACAAAAAATAAACATTAGGAACCAAAACAATTGTTTCCTAACAATGGTCAACTAACAGCCGTGTTACATTTGAGTCAAACACTTTGTAAACACTGGAAGTTGAGTGTCTTAAAACTAAATAGATTTTGGACTGAACGGCAGGCCTGTAAAGACAGAACAGAATGAGTCAGGCCTTTACCACAGAAGGCTAGAAGCTACAGGAAAATTAGGTCAACACACACCAGTAATTCTGAGTTTCACATTCAAGTGAAACCAATAAAATAGTCAATTATTTTGATAATAGGTAGTCGTAATTAATCAGCTTGTTATCTAGGCTTACAGGTTTTCCATTTCAGGTAAGGAGCCTGAAGTGGAAAGTTTGGGTAAACAAAGAAAGCTGATAACTGTCATCATGACACCCATTATATCTAAAACCAGTTTTAGGTTTTGTTGAGCCAGCAAACACAAGCGTTTCTGTGCACTGGCAACATTTGCAAGCTACGTGCATAGATTTGTTTTCAGAGTTATTTGAATCTTCTCTTTCCTTTCAAAACAAACATTTACACATTATGATAAATAATGTAAATACTTCAATTATTTAAATTGTATTTCATTTCTTAAATGATCATAAAATATAGATATGTAATTATAATAATGAGAGTTTTTAAAGTTATAAAGAAATGTGTTGCAAATTTGGTTACTAACATATCTGGACAATAGCCAAATATTTGGGACCAAACAGAAAACAGAACAGCAACAATTTGTTTTAAGAGTAATCTTTTGTATAAATGTTATCAAGTGTTTATCTACATTTGTGATTCACCATCATGTTACATTTTGAGTCGCAAAATCTCAAACAGCACAGTTGTGATTTAAGTAGAATGACATTTCCATGTCATGCATCTTGATGTTGGTTTGAATACCTAAAGACACCCTCCACTGAATGACTCACTGAACTCACCTGACTGACTTGTGTGAGGGCTTCAGCTAGTAGTTTCTGATTGATACCACAAAGGTTGGCTACTTTGTCCTGACACTTGTGATGGACATTCATGGCGCAGTCTGCAAACGGAAAAAAACAAGTCTGCACTCAAAAAAAAATGATTCCTGGTCCCATAAAAAAGAAGCAATAAATGAGTAAAATAAAAATGGAATATATAAAACTAAAGGTTTATTTATTCAAATAATTAATCATTAAGGAAAATATGCTTAGGATAAACTAAATGTATTTCAATACGGTAAATTTCATTTGACCAAATTCCTATTAAGTTTAATGTTTTACATTGTACTCAAGTAAAAAAAAATACATGGAAATTTTAGTTTTTTTGTTAATTAAATAAAGTAAATACTTAAATTCAGTATTTTAAGCGTAAATATTTCTTTAATCTGTAAAGTACAGAAGCACACTTTACGCTCCTGTAACCATCCAGTCAATAGTGTCTCTGCTGTACCTTCGCACTTCAGGCCTTGCTTGACCAGACCCCACAGAAGGCTTCCACAGTGGTCACAGAAGGTGGGACTCATGTAGTTGTTGATCTTGAAACGATGCGGCATGTCGATTTTAAACCGCTCCTTCTGAAACTTTGGGCACAGAGAGGATTCTTCATCGCCGTGTATGACCAAAGGACCCACACTCACAGGCCTGTAACATCTAGCTTTCCTGCGTACCTTCCTCATCTTTCCCCCCCTTTGTCTTCTGCTTCCCTCTCTAACTTCAATCTGTCACAAGTCACTACAGCACTGTGTGAAAAAAATCTCAGAGATTACTACCTATGGGCCAGATCTAACCCTGCTAGTCGAATTTAAAGTATTTCTCTGAGACCACACCCTATCTGTAATTCGCACATTGTGTGGGGGTACAGCTCTCATTCCTGTTTCTGCTATCTAGGTTAGCTGGACTTTGATTATACCCCTAATATTGATGGACACTGAAAAACAGTGGAATCAGTGGAAGTGGAAACTAACAGGTATGTGCCTTTGTGTTAAACCCTGACCCAATTATACGCTTTAATTTGATAAACCAATCATTGTTGATTTGCTAAGGAGGAATACATCAAAATCGTAAATCACAGAGAAGGAAAAGCCCACGCTAAACTGACAATTGAGCACCAATTGGGACACATATGGTGAACACTAACAGTACATGATGTACAGAAGCAATGTGTGTTACATACCACAGTATCCCGACTGTTGGCAGCAGTACCGGTACATCTGCCGATGATTTTGTCTATACATTTCTTGTGGATGGCCGCATTACATTCTGAAGATAAGAAAAGAGAGCAGATGAATACTTTAGTTTAAAACCTGATCAAAGTTGTACACACACACTTTCATAAACATGAAGTAGTTATTATGAATAAAATGCAACTGAATGTAAAGGTTTATTCTTTCATATAATTAATCATGTAGGAAAATGGTAGTCAATTAAATACCATTTGACCTGATTCCTTGAAATCTATCATTTTACCTTGTATTTATGTAACAACATTTTTTTGAGTTGCTTTTATGGTAAAAGAAACGAATATGTACATTTCACTGTTTGCTTTTATGTTTAAGAAGACATTTTTTATGTTCAACATCTATGTTGCTGTTTTAGGTATAACCCAGTGTATTGAGATTTTTTTTAAAGAAGCACACTTACGTCTGCATTTATAGCCTTGCTTGTTGAGTCCCCTGTGTGAGACAAAGACAGGTTTTCTTTAAACATTTGAGTGATTTCCAGATTTATCACTCAAAAGCAATAAGGAACAGGTGCTGTATTGCAGACACTTTCTAACTTGCAAGTTCTATCTTAATTGTGTGGTAACTACGGTGATTAAGTCTCATTAAGGTTAACAACCCTTCATAGGAACAGGCCATAACACAAGTGGCATAATCTCCCAAAGGCATAAGTTAGGTCTCCTAATCTTAGAGCTACACTAACATTCGCTCTTCCAACAAATAGAGTTAGCATGTACAGGTGTGTGAGGAAGGGGTTAGTGGTAGTACTTTATTTCTGAACTTCATTTAACTAACGTGGCAACAGCAATCATTGAGGAAGCTAATGGTAACAAGAATGTGGAGCTCAGTGAGATGGAAAAGTACCAGCAGGGGATCAATAATGGACATAAAAGCAGTGTAGGAGTGTATATTTATCATTTCCTAATCTGAAATAAGATAAAGTCAGATAAGATGGGACCCCTCCTAAATGTTGACTTTACTTCTGTAGAATCAATTTGGGAAAATAATGTTAGGCTTAAAATAGTACATTTCTGTAATGTGGCTCCAAATAAAGTAGAGGGTGTCGTTTTGTGTATCAGGGAGTCCTTTTTGCACAAACTTCATTTCCAACGTGCTCAAATTGTGCTTCAAATCAGATAATCGGGCAACTAAAGTTTTCAAAGGAAAAACATGAGCATTTTATATATAACATCAAGAAAATGGGTCATCAAAGTTTTGGGTCATGGTCAGGCAGAGGTTCTGCCAAACTATGTCAGGGGGATTGTCCTCACTTTTTTTTTAAATTAAAAAGCTCATATTTTCAGGAACTGTTCACATTAAAAGTGTCAGATACAAGACAGTGATCTAGAAAAAGGATTACAGTCTGAATCAGAAATATGTCCACTAATACTAAATATCAAGAACTTCCTGAACACTATTCTCAATATCCTGTTATGATTGTGATGAAAGTTTAGACAGGGACTGACCAGACAAATTCTCTGCACACAGAGCAGAAAGTGGGCTGTCTGAAGAAAGTTGCAATGAACTCGTGATTCTTGATGAAGTGAATCTTGGCCTGCTTGATGGCCCCGCGTCTACGGTTTAGAGTAGGAGCTTCTTCCTCCTTCACAGGCTTCTTGCTCTCTTCCAGATAAAGAGAGAAAAACAGGTCAGTCAGACACAACGCTGTGACAAAAAAAAAAAAAAGAGAGGTCATATTACAGATTCATTACAGACTGGTAGCCTTAGGATTGTAGTAGGAACTCACACGTGAAAGTGTGTAAGGACCAGATTAAATTAGCAGCTGAAAACCAAGTTAGATAACTGGTGTGAGTCAGGGGGATACCCTTCTGCCTTTGAAGATGCTGCAAAACATACTTCAAAGAAAATGTATAGAAAATAAAATAAAAAATATTTTCTGTGTAATTTAATCTCACCTGCATCTGCATCCTCTAGAAAATACTGCACTGCCATCATCACTTTCCCTGAAGGATGGAGATCCACCTGACCACAAAATATAAGTACAGTTAAACAGGATCCTGACATTTTGCTCTTAATGACAGTGTGTAATAACTTACCCAGAATTCAGCACGCCCGTTGGCTTTTTTGCAGCGCTCAGCAAGGACAGACACGCCGACAGAGACTTCAGCCAGCGGCTCCTCCGCCGTCTTCATCAGCAGTACCTCGAGCACGCGACCTTCATAGATGTGTGCATCAAAAGTGGACTTCCAGGCTGGGTACATGGTGGGTTTACGCTGAACCAGGGTCTTCCCTCTTTCTGAGAAGCAGATGGGCAAATAGAGGAAGTGGAAAAAAATATTTTGGCATGTTTTCAGTTTACAAAAAATAAGATAACACAAGACAGAAAAATGATCTCACCAGTTGTCAAGGCTTCCTTCATCTTGATCGCACAGAAGGGTGGGTCAGTTAGAGGAGGCAGGATACCCAGGTCATACGAGTTAAAGGCAATCCTCAAGAAAGGAGCCATGGTGACAAGTACCAGGATCGCCTGTTCTCGGACATGGACAAACACATTTTTATTACTGTTAAAGTGCGTCTTCACATCATCTCAAGATATTGCAAAATGTCGAGCAATAGTACTAGCTATCTGAGCACATGCTCGTTTTGACCGAAGACAGAAAATATGATAAGTGGTCTTTTCACTGGTATTTGAGAATTTCCTGTCACTAAGCGAGACACCTGCAATGAGCAAAATTTGCCTCTGGCTGCACCACAAATTTGTATTTTGCCTTCTCTCGCTGCAAAATTTACTCTGACTCTTTTTTTTTTTATGGTGGACTGACTATTACTCCAAATAACTGCTAGTGGGAAGCAAGTTACACACACATTAAGTATATGACCTGAATTTTATGTCATGTATATATTTTCCATATTTTTCCTAACTAAAGAGAAAAAACTGAATCACTATTTTTTACCTACAGATGAAATACCTGAATAACTAGTTTTCTTTTTCATTAGAAGTGAAATGCCAGTAGTGACACATAATGAGCGATCAATGCCCCCCTTTGTACTGGGTGCTTGTTACCTCATGCATGATTTGCTGCTTGCATAACCCCAAGTGTTGCGGACAGTGCCACAACTTTTCTCTACAACACCTCAAACACCACCAGTTTCACTGTGTGTAAGACATTGGGTGACGCCCATTAACCCCTGTTAACTGTTACGACCATGGATTCTTTAATTACTATTTTCTTATTGCCACTCGTACACATTTAAATGAAAGCACAAAGTCACATTTGTTTGGTTCCTTATCACTATGTGTGCAGTTTCTGACAGGCTGCAGCTGCAACACACAAGGTGTTTCCTAGCACTACAAAGTCAGAGCTAGTCTCAACATGTCACTGATCCACATACAAGCATGCTGTGCTCCAAAGAAAGCCTAGCTGCTATTACAAGCCTGAAACTGTAACCGCCTACACTCAGACTCAGAAAAAAGTAAGGCAGAATAAAAGATGCAAGCAAGTAAAAAGAGCATGAAACCATTTTCACTCATTTACTGCTGCTGGAAGCTGTGATGCCAGGGCTTTTGGAGTTAATCAACAGCAAGCTGGCTGTGTATTTCAGGGCAATAGTGATTGATTTTCCAACCATGCTGTGAGCATTTTCAAATTGTCCCGTCTAGTTGCCTCCCTAGCATACTGGGCACACTGGTAAACATCCACTAGAAGCTTGATATTCAGCTCTATGTTGTCTACTTCCTCGTATCTTACCTAACAAACAACACAATTACCAGTTTCTGTTATTATTGCTTACAAAACTGTGTGAAAAACCATTACACGCTGTTCGCTCACAAAGACAGTGTGTTAAAATCATTACAAAAAACAAACCCCTGAGCACTGAAACATAATTTGATGACTGTAATCTCCTCTGAACCTTTGCTTAATTTAAAGTTCAATCGAAGTTTAATTTTCTTCCACACAGAAGAACACTCACATCACTTTTACTGACTTAAATGGTAACATAATACCTGATTGTGAGAGCCTGACTGTGTTTCATTGTAGTATGAAAGAAAACCTTTCTTCCTGAATGAAATTACCTCCTGATAAATACTTTTGAATGTCTCATGTTATCCACAGAACACCTAAACACTTGCTGAGGTGTCTCAACAGGTCCTATCTAGCTTTGAGAAAAACTAAACTCTGACGGTCACATTCACCGAGAATCAGTCAGAGCATCTGATTCTCTCTTTATTCTCTAAAGGATGTGGTCGATTGTCAGTTGGCTGAACGCAGATGTCACCTCACGTCTGACTCAGACAGCAGCTTGCACCCAGATTGTCTTAATGAAAAATAAATAACAGTTCCTTCTCCTTGTTTTCTTTACTCTCCCATCCTTGCTGTCTAGACCTGCTCACATTCCTCCTCATCCCCGGTGATATTCTGTCACTTAACAGACTCCACATAGGCAGAAATAGCGACATACTGTGTGCAGTTACTGGCAACCCGACTGTGTTAAGGCAGGGCCGCAGATGCTGGCAGATGTTCCAGCCTAGAGGGGCGGTGGGTATAGATCAGTAGGTTGCGATGTTTCACCTGTCAGTACCTTTTGTGACCCCGTAGCGTCACCAAGTGTGACGGGGTCACGGATTCCTTTGCACGGTTTCACTGGAGCAGCTCCAGTCGCTACTCGGAAAAGTTGTCAGGGATTATTATTTTAACCAAAACAGCTGTGTAGTGCCAGCTGCTTTGTTGACTTTTCATAGAAATGATACGTGTTTGGCTAAACTTTTACTACGTTACAATAGCTAACGCTTTCAGCAAGGGAAAAAAAAACTGTAACTAGTTAGCCAGCCTTTAGCGTTACTCGCCTCACCCTCACAGTGAGGTTTTCCAAAGGATGAAAGAAGCAGACGAAGCGGTCCTGTTTTTCGGTCTTTGAGCAACTTTCTGTAAAGTTTAGACGTTAAAACCCGAACTCTACGACTAAAACAAGCCCTCGATTGAAACCTGAAAAGGATTTAATGGCAGACTCACCTTGTCCTGCAAACCAAGCGGTTGTTCTCGACGAAAGTTGCTTTTTTTCTTTCTCTAGCTTTTTTTTCTCTCTGTGATTCCGTCGATTGAGGAAGTGTGCCCCGCGCTCGCAGCGCAGAGGCTTTCTTTGCAAGCTGTGACGTTTACCTGGTATGCACACAAACACACACACACTCTCTCTCTCTCTCTCTCTCTCTCTCTCACACAGACTCACACAGGGTAGTGTGTGAAGCGATGGCTGGGAATTGTGCATTCAGCTGCCCTCATTGAATTTAGGGCCGTGCCACTTACCATAATACTCGTTTTCTCCCCCCCCTTCAGGGGTGGGATTATTTCCTCAACAAACACACTTGCGCAGCTGTACGCAAATACACACAGTCTATCATTTTTCAGTCACGCGTGCCACTTGACATGTAAGCCCATTTGAAGTTACGGGCGTGTTCATCATAGCAGACCTGTTGATCATTTATGAGGCTGTATGAGTTATATATATGAAAAAGCGACCCAACACATTATAACTGCTTAAAGATCCGCATTGCTGGTGAGTATGCCCTAGATTACAGCCCGGTTTGTGGGGGAAGAGAGTTTTTTCCACGTGAAGTGTTTGTGTGGCAGGGGGTGGGGTCACGTGGCTGGGACTGTAGGCTGCGGGGGTAGTTTTGAGGTTTGTGCTAGGTTTTGCTGGTGAGGAGGTGGCAGATTTGGCTCCGGCACCAAGATGGATCTTTTCTTGTTCTAAACAGGCACTCCAGATTATCCACATTCTTTATTTGTTTCATGCCTGTGTTCACCCCCACACATGCACACATAGATCCAAATAATCGTATGTCAGCACAAGTAAGGGGGGGAGGCAACTTGGTATTCACCGTCATCTGATTAGAGGCAGCTATAGAACATACTGGCTGATTGAGGACCTTATTCCTCCAGGATGAGTCATAGTTCAATGACTGGAGGCAATTAGTAATTGCTGCTCTGTGTAAAAAGGAAAAAGAAAAAAACCTGGGCAGGAGCAGGCTGGCAGGGCACAGGTGTGCCGGTGTCCCCCCTCACTTCTCTGTGGATTTACATAACAAGCAGATTCTGACTCATGGTAGACACAGGAAGTCTGCAGCGGAGACTAGGTGTGCACTAAAGACTTCAATGCTCACTGACTCTTCTGACTCTCACTGAGGCACCCTCAAAGCTCAAGAAATCCTGTTATCCTGTTCTTCTTCCAGAAAACGCACGCACACATACACACACTGTGATGATCCACCAGTGGGATTCATAGGCTGGAGAACAGGCGGATGTTAAATTGAGCCTGCAGAGATGGAAGAGAGCCTGATCATCTGCATAGAAACTCTTTATGTATGCAGATAATGCATACGGTTATGTGGCTCTGTGGGCTAGGAGGCTAAGGAAGAGGCTTCGTCATTTGAAGCTGTGGTTGCTTTCATAGGTTTTAGTGCATACTAAGTTGTGAGTTTATTATTTAAATGTTCATTATGGTCAAATACAGGTGTAAGACTTTTTAAAATTATTTTTTTAGGTCAGGTTCTCTAAATCGGCCTATTTTGCTTTGATAAATAGAGGATACATTTAAATTTTAAATTTAGAAATGATTATTTTCTCTATTTTACAAAATTTGAAAAATCAAATGTAAAAGAAGTGCATCATAACTGCCGATTTAAGCAGCGTAGCATCAGCTATAAAATAGGAAGAAAAAAATTTGGAGGTGCCTGACAGCTGCAGATAAAGACTGTGTGATGAATCCGTTTTGTGCATAATGCTAGAGCAACACAGCAACATCTCTTGATTTCTCTGTGGAAAGGACATTTAGAGCATTTCCTTTTATAAGCATTAGTATAAACAGATCGTTTCCCATGTTTAAAGGATATGTGCATAACATCAGCTTCCTTGCTGTTGTTGTGGAAACTCTCTAGAGTTTCCACAACAACAGAATCTTGTGGTGAAAACTTTACTATGTGAATTAAGACAGATAATGTTGTTAAATCTGTACAAAAAGAAAATGGAGAAGGAGCACTTTATTGTTTTTATGGAGGTTATGTAGAATAAAGCAGTGACTACTTGAACTCTCTGTTGGTTGCAATTTCCTCCAGCTAACAGTCTGTTACAGAGATGTCAGATTCATTCAACCCAAAACCAGCTGGGCTGGACCAGTGAAACTCTGCTTTCTGTCAGTGTAAAAAAGTTTACCTTCACATCTGTTCCCTGAGATATCTTAATATCAGAGAAATAAGTGGAATTTTACAAGTATGTTTCTGTGTTTCTGCATGATATAGATATGGTTCTTTAGTTGAAGAAATCTGTCAGCTCGACTCGTTGGGCTTAAATTTTAAGAAATAAAATTAATCATTGCACAGCCATTTACGTAGTACTTAGCAACAATCATTTTTCTGTGACCGGCATTTAATTGTCTGGAAAATTGCTGTAAATTTAGTAAAATAAATACTATTAAAAGCAGAAATTCATTTCAGTGGGCTGGATTGGAGTGTTGGCTCGGTCCTATTTGGGCCCCCGAGCCTTATGTTTGACGCTTAAGGTCTTCTAAATAAACTCAAGCAAACCACAACTTGATGTTTTTACACCTGAAGTGTTGTGCAAAAATAAAATGGAGCGTTCACGTCTGGATGAAGGGCACGAGGGTAAAATATTGTGGTATTTGTTGACACCGTTGCATTTTCAGCTAGAAACAACATTCTTATTAGTGTGCTCTTTAGTATTTAAAGGCATTATTTGTTTGCTTTGAAAATCTATTTGTTTCCCAGTCGTCACATTCCTTAACCTATCATGCTTTTCCTTATTTTTTTATTAATTAATATGGTTCAAATAAAGTGATTCTATAGTCATAAAAAAATAAATATCGATACACTTTAAATGGAAAGTCCTGAGTGTGATGTCAATCTTTTAAATTAACTCTCATTAACACAGCTCAAAAGTCTGGTCACCAAAACACATTTTGGTGCATTTTTTAAGTCATTTCTCAAAGCCTTTTATTGTTGGCAACTGATCCAGCTGACATGTTTAATTATCTCTTTCTAAATGCTCATGACAAACTGATCACCAGAGAACAGAAGGCACAATGCAGCAGGAATAATGTATGTTCATTCGGAGGTGCAGAGTGTGCTGAAGGCTGTGTGTTTCTCTCCGGTTTGTCCTTTGGAGGGAAAGCGGGCTATTTAAAGCTTTAGGGGAGGTGGAATAGGTGTAACATTGACTTGGCAGTGTAGGCTGCAAAGAGTTTGCAAAGTGGGACATAAGAGTGAGTCCCTCTATTCTTCTAGCCTCTCCCTATCTTTTTTTTTTCTCCACTTCCTCTCCCCATCTCTGAGCGAGAATGAGAAACACAAGGCGCAAACCCAGAAATGTCAAGCCAATGTCAAGGGGACAGAGTCTTTCTTTTTATTAAACATCCAGCTCTTGCGTAATAAACTCTTTTCCTTTCCCCTGAGGTGATGCTGCCCACACAGCACTATGAAAGATGAGAAGCTATCCTGTTGTAGCTCACGACATCAACACAAATGCTGCATTCCCTTCTCAGACAAAGACTGGCGGTCAGAGTGTGTCAGTGTTAGTTTGTCATTAAATAAAGTTGAGTGTGTGCTGTTGAAGCGTTTTGAGTAAAAAGCCACAGGTAAGGAAGCTCACCTCAGAATAGATTTTAGGCGGCTCTGTAGCATCAGTTGTTAATGGTTACAGACCACATATAACGGAGCCACATGCATCTGACCTTATTGAGTAGGCTGTGTGTACGATTGATTATTTGCTTCTCTCTGCATTGCTCCCGCCTGCAGCAATGTGGAAGTAAGACCGGATTATGACACCATTCCTGCCTCACTGAAAAAGAATAGTCAAGCACGTACAAGGCTTACTTTTTGTGCTTTTTAACTAGCACATAAATAATCATTAGGAGTGCCACCGGATATACCTTTTTTTAGCCATATATGCCATTTGACTTGCAATTAGTTCCTGTTTTCAGAAGAAGAAGAAAAAAAAAGAGTTAAGGGGAAGTATTTTAAATACAAGCACACTTAATTTGCATTTGAAAGCTGACAGAGAAGTTCAACATTTAGGTAAACTAGGTTTGTACCCTGCTTTCATTTTTGCATCTGGCAACTACTGTGCAACGTAGGCAGAGAAGTCCCAACTGAAGTTATGTGCTGAAAGCAAACAGAGTAGGGAGAAAGCAGAACTGGGGCTAGAGAGGAAGAACACAGTGATGAATGATCTGTCCTTTATGTAGGACGAGGTGTCTGCAACTTTTCAGTAGCCCCAGAAAGCAAACTTTCTGCCTGATATTATTCTGGGTCAGGAAGCCTCAGGGGTAGATTAGAAGCAGGCCTGGCCTGTCTTTGGCCCAACAGCAACAGCACACTCGTTTGCGTATCGCTTAGTCCCCCTGTGTCTTCCCGAGAAGCTCTGCACGTGGGCTCAAAAACTGACCAGATTCATTTCAGAACAAGCATCACATGGACTATGTGTCAGCCCAGGCACCTTCAGGTTTATTTAGATTAAGCATTTTTTCACGGTAACAGAAAATCAATGACAGCCTGCCACCTGCTTTAAAACATAGTCCACCTGCCATCTAGAGGACATGAGCAGAACGAAGAGAATGTACAGACACTGACTCTTTCTACCATCATATAGTGTCTTTTACTTTATTTTAAAATTACTGTCTAGTAAATAAACATAAGAAAACATTTAGTACAGTACAAAGTCCAAAACACTGATTATGTAGCTCAGTGCAATCAGTGGTTCATGTTTCAGTTCACGTCTGCAGATTTGCTCCAGCTCGATGAGTCTTATACAAACATGGATTTATAATATACTTATTATAGAGATTTGAAATATTAAAGACATAGTTTTCCACATTTTTCCAGTAGCTAGTATATTAAGGACAGTAGCTGAACCTTTTGGTCCCAGTAATGAATGTGCACTCATTTGTACAATCATTTCTTTTTCAAATCAGTGCAAAAGGCATAGAAACTACTTATTCACTTTCATCTCCACAATACAGTACATGGCAAAGCAATAGACACTAATATACATATAAAGTTACTCCTTATTTAATGCAGCCTGTGCTTCAGAGGTTATTTATGGAGATCCAGTGCAAGAACACATGTTGAAATTAAGGCATAAATAATGCACGTTGGATGAAAGACGAGGATATTTCTGAGTTATGCTGATAGGTGTTATTCATGTTTCAGCCTCTTGTGAAATATTCAACATATCCAAAATATTGTTATTAATAAAACTTGGAAATAATCGACAACACTGCGCCGCAATTTGGAGGAATGACACTGATCAGCTGCTGGGGGAAATACAGTTCACATCGTTTTAATGTTCCACACTGTCAGGTATCTGGGCCAGTGCATCTCGTGGTTCTCAGCATCACACCTGCTGTACCAGCAGGCAGGGGACACTTGGAGGTTGACAAAGTAGGTGATCACGTCCCTTCTCAAAGAACACAATGTGTTCTTTTCTTCAGTCCAGCTGGCAAGCTATAACTTGTAGACCTGCAGTAATAAAGCAGTGTTTGTTCCTCTTCACTGTGGTTTCACAGTCAGAAGTTGCTTTTTTTTTTCTTTTTTTTTTGAGGAGCACAAGTGTGTAGAAAGAGAAAGGCAGCAGACTTTTCTTTCAGCTTATTCTATAAAACTGTGGCTTCCTCCATGGCGTTTGCCCATCTGCACAAGGAAAAGATTTTAGATCAGGAAAGAGTCATTTTGGTCTGTAACACCTAACAATTACCAGGGCTATCGGGTGGCTACGTTATTCATGATATGAGTTAATTTGATGTCTTATGTCTCAGTTTTTAATACTACTCTATCTTGGCCAAGAATGGTAGCTTTTCTGTTTTCTCCCCAAATTTGGTGCTATTCATGCTTAAGCTCAGTTGAAGGATTGCTGTAGATGATCTGTGGGTTAAGGTCAAGTTTTTCCTCCCAGAAAGCAACGACCCGTCAATGCGAAGACATCATTTAGTTATTTTTGCTGGCAAAGACACTGTGAGTTCCCAAGATCAACACCAACATCCATACAGCATCAATGCTTGTTGTGTTTCAAATTGAATCAGGCTAAGAGCTGCGAGCCTCTTTCCATTTTATGATTAGCTACTAGGTAAATGTGCGTCTCACCTCTGGGCTGTGTTGTTATCTTCAGCTTTGAAAGTGTAGTACAAAGTGTTTTTGTGGTACAGCTGGAAGACATTGGCCTCCTCATCTCCCCTCTGCTTGTCAGGAAGCCTCACTGTGAAACCCAACAGAGGTAAACTCTCTGACGCTACTTTCTCCTGCAGATGGAAGATAAGTTAGGGGAAACTAAATAGGTTATAACATACAACACTTTATCATTCAGCCTCACTGCTGCAGTCTGTATTGGTGTAAAATATGTGTGGTTTAGGTTAAAGGGGAGTTCATGGTTCCCCTCACCTCTTGGGCTCTGTAGGTGTAAAGCACCTTGTCTTTTAGGAGGAACCACAGTCTCTTCCAGTTCTTTTTGCTCTTCTTGCTTCGCTGTAGACTGCCACTGATTGAGCCTTCCTCTGACACTGTTACCTGTGTAGCAATGGCAGTTTTACTTAATAAAATGGCATAGCTGTCACCTCATGACCAGAGATTCATTAACCTTAATAATGCACTGGCTCTGTTGAATTTACCTGTGCGAAGGTTGCAGTGCCTTTCCGATGTCTCCAAATATTGGGAGGATGAATGTTCTGGAACACGGTGGAGAGCGGACGACTGGAGCGGTTTGAGCGAGGGCTAGTCTGCACTGACATCACAGCAGCATCTCCACCTGTGGAGGAAGCCCACACTCTTTCAACCAGCGTGAAGGAGAGCTGCTAAACTACAACCCAACCAAATGAGAACTCACAGCAGAGGTACGTTTGTCGTGACTATGAAGACATATACGAGAAACACTGAAAACTGTACAGTAATACTATGTGAATTCAAGAAATATGCTAATGCAATGATAACACAAGCACATTTATTCTTTTCTCTGACCACTTAGCTGTAACAGGTAAGCGCAGTGGTGAAGTTTGACAGTGAAAAAGCTGTTGTACATAACAGTCAGAACCACTTCAACTGGCTCCTTTCGATGTTTTTTTTTTTTTTTTTTTTTTTTTTTTTGCCTTCCCTTTTTTTTTTTTTTTTCTTTTATTTTTTTTTTTAAAGGAGGAG